>PVKB01002311.1:0-177585 GCA_004027205.1 Ctenodactylus gundi
TTTGTTCCACTTGAGCTGTGACAGAGGTTGAGGGATATTTCCATCTCATCTTTCTGCCGATGGCTTTCCTTAAACAAGGGAGCTTCTATGCCATCTAGGTTTCTAGTCAGAAAACGCTACGCTCGCCTCCTATATACTTTGATGCTCTAGGTCCAGTGATCAGATAAAATAGGGAAGGTGAGTGATTGCTTTCTGATATGGAAGACAACTGAACCTCTGTGGCCCTACATGAAGGATTCCTTGGCTTTGGGAGGGGTGAGTGGGCCTAGCAGACTGTCAGGATGGGGGCCAGGGCAGGGAAGTGGGTAGATGGATTTCCCTGGGTGGTCTGTGTCCCTACAGAAAGAGGGACGCAAGGACTTAGCAGCGGCTCTGCTTCCCTCTGCAACCAGGTCTGTCCAGAGGGAACAGGATCCTGGGCCAGCTTTCCAGGATTTCATTTTAGGATTACTTCTTAGTGTAAGAGACAGCCATCCTCCCTACCCCAACCACACACACTTTCTCTGACCCATTTCTAAAGGTGGACAAGAGGAATAGGGTTGGAGAACTCCCAGAAGAAAGTTCTGGGCCCCACATTTCTACTGCTGGCTGGAGTTAACAGAAACTGTCTTCCCTGGAGGAATGAAAAACCTCAAAGGAGAAGCAGAGAGAGTTCATTTCTGGGTTCTTGCCAAAGGAAGGGAAATGAGGAAGCCATAAATAGAAATAATTGCTTGGATGAACGGCCCTGGGGAAGAGGGTGAAGATAAAGGTGTCCTGGGCCTAAAACTTCATTTGCAGACTCTCTGGGCTATTTGCTTACCCTGACTTTTTTTTAGAGACCCTTTTTTTTCCTCCCTGAGGAAAGTTGCTTGTGTGTTTGGGCAGGGGGTACCTCTTCCTGCTGATGAGGAAATTTTATTATAAGGAAGATCTATAGGATCATTTATGCAGAGCTAGGTACAGAGCCCGACCTGGCTTCTCCAGGCCAGAGGCTTTAATATCTCTTTTCACCAAGTCTCCCTCATAATCAACCTCAGTGCCTTTGGAAAGGCTTTTTTAATTTCCAAGTCCCATATAAGGCAAGACTGTCTAAAGGCCATAGGGCTTAGTAGTGGTAGGGCAGGAAAAAGTAGGGATGTCTGTTGAGTAACCCAGTCATCTGATGCCTGACACAATACAGAGGGTTGAGGCATGAAGACAGGCTGTAGGCCTTATAGAAAGAGGTAGTCTCACTTGTGGAGAAGACTTCCTAGAAGCTGTGGACATTTATTACGTAAAAAAGAACTGTTCTCCACAAATTGTCCCAGAGGGCAGGGTGGCTTTTCATTCTACCTTGGTGCCTGTTTCATCCTTTGAGGATCCATTACTCTTTCAGTAGAAAGCAGACTTTGGGTTGGAAGCACACCTCCAACGTAATTTAATCAGCCTGGACTTTGGCTTGTGTAATCAAATATACATATACTTTCTCCTGTAGGAAGAAAAATAATTTCTCTGTAACTAGTATTGACTTGAAGTCATGTAATCTCTGGAAAGCATCACATTTTTAAAGGGAAAATGGAAAATTAAAGAAAAAAATCACAGTTTTACAGATTCACCTTGTCATTACCGAGAAGAGCCAGTTACTACCTAAGGAGGGACAAAGGGAGCACTAGTAGAGCTCAGATTCTCACCTGCTCCTGCTGCAGGGATGGCGCTACAGCTCTCTGGGTAGCTAGCCTCCAGGATCTGTATAGATCCAAAGCAGGTCCAGCGACTGACCAAATCTGAGAACATGAGCTTTATATGTATGTTGTATTGACTTCCTCAAAGAACATTTTGGGGTTCTGTTTTGCTACCGTCTTTGAAGAGGTCGCAGGCAGCATGATCTGGACAGCAGCAAGCTTCTTTTAGTAGTGCCCAGTAGCCCTCACCAGTTTGCTTCTCACTCTGTCCCAGAGCGTCCCTCTGGAGCCAGCTTGGGTTCCCCTCCCTACCCCCAGGGCGAGGCTCTGGGCTTTGCCCAAGTTGAGTCTGTTAGGGAATCTGTTGTAAACACAGATCCATTGATTTGCATTTGTCAGAGAGTAAAGTTAAACCAGTGAAAAGAGAAGCCCTTACCCTTTTATGCAGGGCCAGGGAAACCTTTCATATTGATCCTATTGATCCAACCTTTCCCTTTAAGGAAACCACATAGTTAAAGACCCTCGTTCGATAGATTTACCCTTCGTGCTTGTGATATTCCTTTAAGTGTTCTCATCTAGGATAGCTGGGCATTAAGCCCGCACTCCAAACCAAACAAAAGTGAAAAGGGGGCGGAAGGGGAGGGGTCAGGAGGCAGAATGGTGGGAAGTGAGATTAAATCAAACTGAAATGTGTAATGACCCAATTGGGGGTGTTTTTCTCATTCTGCCAAGAAAACCTGTAGGGATAAAGACAAAAATAGATGCATTTAACATCTGTATCTTTTTTATATGAAGAAAATCAGGTACATGTATAACCTTTAGGGAACATCATTTTCTACTGTAAAATTACTTTACCCAAACCACTAGTTTGGCTCGTTTAAGTTGGTTTACTAAAATGTAGTCATTCTGCTACAATAATTATTTTGGTTCATTTGTAGAAAATCAGAAATAGAATTGTCCCCAGAAGTGCAGTATTTCAGTCTCTGCTTATGAGTATGGACACTGAAGTCACTTAAGAAAAGAGGAGGCTCGGAGCGCTGCGTTCTAATGGACGTGGTTAGAAGCTAGTCCGAGAATGAGATACAGATTCTCTTGTAAAGCAGTGTCAGTGGGATAAGAGTTCCTAAATATTCACTTATCCCAAATGTTCGGCATTCCTCTTACAGATATGAAAATGAAAGTCCCCTTTGTCTCTAGGACTGTCAGCACAGCTCATTTGTTTCTTCCCTGACCTTTTTTTTCCTTCTGTAAATAACATCCATTCATGATTTTTTCAACATGGTACATGAGCTATTCTTAATTGGTTATCTCTTGGCTTGTTTTTGGACATTTATGTTTGTTTTATGTGATTGAAAAATATTAATGATTCCTTAGGTGAGCTAATACATTTATCTGCTGAATGAGTTCAAAGGGCAGAGTTCAGCTATGGTTCAGGTTAATTGAACAGGAAGCAGTGTGCTCTCCAGGCTATGCTGAACAAGGGACCAGTCCCTTAAAATATCACACTCGGCAAACACACAATTTCACTGTCCTTATCCTGGAGTCTGATGTAAGAGGCTCAGATCAACTTGGATCGCCTGCTTAAAAACCAAAGCTAAGCACAGCAACTGCAGCAAAACCCTCAAGTCCCCCTAGGGGAAGAAGAGTTTTCTCATTGGCTAATTGCTTTATTGGTAGCACTGACCTGCAGAGCAGCTGCAGGGGCCTGGATGAAGGCTCAGGCCTTGGAATAATGTGCTCCATTAGAACAGGGCAAGGCATTTTTTGTTTACTCAATTGAAGCTCCGTGCAAACTGCCATTAACCCCAGCCCAACTGCATGTGTGCTGCAGAAGACAAAGGTCACGCCAGTCAGGCTGTAGGTCCAGTCAGTCTGTAGGCACAGCCAGCTCCACCCTGGTGGGAGGGAAGGGGCATCCTGCTGGTACTCCCCTCCCAGGGGCTCAGTCCAGTCCTGTAGACCTCCTCCATGGCTTTGACTAAAGCAAGCAGTTGCCCAGCTTGTTTACATTTCCCAGCTGCTGAATCATGTTATTGATGATTAAACAGTTTTGATCCGAGTGCCATCAATCAAACAAAATCCTTCCACTGACCCTCTCTTTTCTATTTATGTCCCCTTCATTACTGTGCATTACAGTAAATAGAATTGCACACTTGGTGCTTTTAGGAAGAATATAGTCTGATAAGTACTTGCATCAGGAAGACAGACCTCCAAACATAGCTGGGGTTTGTTGGGAGAAGGAAGGCTTGAAGAACAGTGAGAGTTGTCAGGACTTCTACCTCAAGCACTGAAACCTAGAGTGCCACCTGCTGGAAATCTCTGAACTACAGTCTGTCCTGGACCTCCTACAAGATGCAGGCTCCTTCACTTGATTTCTAGTACCAGGATCTCTGCCCTAACCGGCAGAGCATCACCCATGCAAAATTCCTTCCTAGAAATATCTTCTGGGGCTTTCTCCTAGTCCTTTGGGATTCTACCTTCTGCCTCTTGTAGGTCATTATCAAGGAGAGACCAGTCAACACTATATCATAAGTGAAGTGATTCCTGACCCACCTAGGCCTTCACACTGAGGTGGCTCCTGCTTATTTGAAAGTGCCTTGAGAAAAGAGAGAGAAAGCCAGAAATAAGTGTGAGAGAGAAGATGAAATGGTTATGTGTGTAAAATGCCTCCATTGATGGTGTGGGGGTGGGGGTGGGAGAGTTATGCCAATGCGTGGTGTACTGCAAAGGTAAGATATGGTAGAAATGAGGGAGGGGGGAGAGAATTGGCAGGGAAAACTTGGAGAAAGAGCTACATGTACCAAACTCACAAGTTCATGGTGGGCTTTATGAAATCCCCCAAGAGAGGAGAGCGAGCTAGCCATTTGGTAACTGCAGAGAAGTGAACCAGTGAGCTAGACCTGGGGCCAGATTCTTCTCGCATGGAGCCCAGCCAAGATCCCCTGGCGGCCCAGCACTTACCGGTGGGCTGTTGCCTCCGCGTGGAAGGGCCGACTTCAGCACCACGAACAGCGCCACGACGCGCCTGCCAGTCCTTTTGCCGCGACCGCTGTCTGAGCCAGTTTGCATCTCGAGACCGATGAAATGCGTGTGGGACCCTGATGAGTAGCTCCAACTCTGTGGGTCTCTGGGCCCCAGATGGAGCCGGACCTCAGGTTTTCTTCTTGCACTCCGAGGCTTCTCGGGTCTCTATGTGAGTCCAGCAGTAACAAAAGGCGAGCAGCTGGGCTGCTGAGGTCTGAGACTCTAAAAGGTGCCAAACACCCTTACCTTCCGTAGAGACCGGGAGGGTTGAGCTTTTCCCACACTCAACGTGCTATGTCAGACACAGGGCGTCCCTTGAAGGTTACTGTCTCGTTGCCCCACGCACAGGTACATACAAATTGATATTTTTGTCTCCCCATCTATGTGCTTCTGATTTTTTGAAAACATGATCTTCAATATATTAAACAATAGTCTCACATTAAATTAACTGTAATACTCGAGGAACTGTAAAACACCAACTATACAAGCCAATTATAAAAACATCACTACAGGGGCTGACGTGTATCTCAGTGATTAGAGTACTTGGCCTACATAGCACAAAGCCTGGGATTCAATTCCCCGCTACCACATACTCAGCTGGGCACTTTAATACATACCAGTAATCCCAGCCCTGGGGAGGCTGAGCCAGGTCAGCCTGGCTCCATGGTGTGTTCAGGACCAGCCTGGGCTACAGAGCAAGACCCCGTCTCAAAAAGAGGGGGGTGGGTGGGTGGGGAAAGGCTATGTGTAATGTCCAGCCCATGTTTTACTGGAAGAGTTTTCATAGCATAGCCCAACAACTACTTAGAAATTAAAAGATTACTCTTGCAGAAACTAGTCACAGCTTATCAAATACATTAAAACCAGTTTTTCAGTCTGATTCAGATACATTTTTGGCTTATTTTTTGAAGGGAAGTTCACATATTCAGACACAGAAAAGTTTTTCAACATGTTGTTTTGTTTAGAAGTGGATTTTTCATTCTTTTATACAAAATCAACTTGGGATTTAAAGAATTGTCATAGGAAGAAACCTCACTTATCATGCCCTTGACTTTCTTCTAAAGGGTCCCACCTGTCTGCTCCTAGGCTCCACCTCCCTAAGAGCCACTTTAGCAAGAGAGTAGCCTGAACTGAAGTTCCTCGTGGTAAAGCAGAAGTTTTACATTTTAATTAGCTGTGGAAAGTCAAGGACCATTTTACTAGAGCCCAAAGAGATATGAGTTGTATCCAATCGTTGACCAAAAGACCCACCTGCTTCTTTTCTCCACAATAAAAGCTCAAATAAAGCAGAGCCACTGACTGACAAAGGCCAGAGTCAAGGGTCAGTGCCTAATGTCAGCTCTCATCCTAGCCTGGGCCATATGACTCTATTGTGTAACCTGGAGGAAGTGACTCAGCACCACCGGTCCCTTGTGTGGGGGGGGGGGGGAGGCATGGTAAGGCTTCTTATTAATGACTCTCAAGAAATCAAGCCCAGTTTCTATATGAAGTATGGCGAATTTATTTTATTTTATGTTTGAGGGAGGTCTTGCTGTATAGTCCAGGTTGGTCCTGAACTCACTACGGAGCCCAGGCTAGTCTTGGATTTGACACTCCGCCTGCCTTAGCCTCCGAAGGCTGGGATTACAGGTGTGTGCCACCACACCCAGCTTTATGTGGTGCTGGAGAATCAAACTCAGGGCCTTAAGCTTGCTAGGCAAGTGCTTTAACCACTGTGCCATTGCTCCAGCCCCAGTCTTTAAAAAAGCCCACTTTATTAAAATAAGACATTACACTCTGTAAAGACATGCACTGACTGCATTTCCCTTCTAGTGGACTCAATATGGTTTTTAAAGGAGATGTTGACAAGACTGCCAAGCAACCAGGTCCTTCCTACATCTTCTTTGACTCCAGATAGTTTAAAATTTGGGAAATAAATAATTTATTTTTCTAAAACTATCCCATAGATCCCACCACACTAAGAAACAGGAAAAAAAAAAAAACCTTGGGTATAGTTGCCTCTTTATGTGTACCAGTGTTCACTTTACATCCTGTTCAAGGAAGAAAAGCAGATTCTTTAGCCTCAACATGTGATCCCTTGTTCGTTCTTCTGTTCTGAAGAGAAGGAGGTAGTCTTCCTGTTGAAGGCCACAGCCCCTACCCCAGCCTTTCTTCCTGTCCCTTCCTGTGCTTATCACCTCTTCTTCGCTGGCTTCTCCCCATCACATTGCTGGGCTCTGTCTTTTTAAAAATGTTCTCCAGTGCCTGTCCCAGCTCTTCTCTCTGCCTTCATTTCTGGGAAGAATGGCTGGAACTCAGTGCCTTTTACCTGCCTGCCCAGCCTCAGCTGTTTGCAGTCTGAGTTCAGCCACTGTGTCCCAAACTCGTTCCCACCCTGACACTATTCAGACCTTTGTCACTAACACCAGTGCATACTTCTCCCTTCTTAACTTGGCCTTGCTGCAGTGATTGACACTCTATTGACTGACCACCTTTTTCCTCTAGATCCTTTCTTTTTCTTGAAATACCATACTGTCATGTATTTTTTTAAGCATTCTGGCCTCTCTTTGTCAGTCTTTTTTCTGACTTTTTGCTCTGTCCAGCTAGGCCAGGGTTTTCCCATAGGCTGTTTTATTTGTTTATCTTTTCACTTCATCTACTCACCTTGGGAGATATTTTCATGTAGTTAGTTTCTCTCTGTGTTTAGGACTTTTAGGTCTCTCTCCAGTCCTGATTGGCCTCTTCTGAGTCTCAGGTTTCTTCGTCTCTCTGTCCCTGGACGTCTTTACCTGAATGCCTTCATATAGTCCATCTCAGAGTGAATTCATTTTCTTACCCTATAGCTGTATTCACCAACAACACATGTGAAGCTCTTTACTTTCTCTTTCAGTAATGTTACCATGTATATATGTTTCAACCTAGAAGTCAGAAAGTAGTCAACTTAGGCTTTTTTCTTTCCCATCAATGAACTGGATTACCCACGTGGATCATGGCTCTGAAATATCCACCTGTGTCTCCCCATCCCCTCCACTGCTGGCCCAGCTGGGACCATGGTCAAGTTCAGCAGCCTCCTAGCTAATCTTGCTGTCTCCACTCTTGCCCATCCATCCCATTTTCTATGCTTAAGTTAAAATGATTTTTCCAGAACCCAAATCTGACTATATCATACTCTTGTTTAAAGTTCTTGGTTAGCTTCCAATTGCCTTTTCTCAGGTCCAGATCTCTGAGCAGAGCATATTGCCTCTACAGTATGTACTAACCTCTTCTCTCCCCGTCCCTACCCATTCATTTCACTTGGGCTCCACACAAACTGTCCTTCCCATAGTTCCCTAAACACATGAGTGCGTTGTGGCTCCGAGTACTTCTTCCCTCATTCAATGAAGTTGAGCCCAGCTTTACAGCTGGGCTCTGAGGGGTTTTCCCTGGTCTCCATTTGGGATCCCTGTGAGCTTCCCTTCCCTTTGCACTTAGAACACAGAGAAGGAGCATCTGCTGACAGGTTAGTGCCATCACATCAGACTAAGTTCCAAGAGAGCAGAGATCAGATATAACAGGGGTCTCCAACGCCCAAGCCCAGAGACCAGTACTTCTCTGTGGCCTTGGAGGGACCTCGCCACCTTGACAAATGAGTGGCAGTGAGGCTCCACCTCCTGTCTGCGCACCTGGTCTGCTCTGGTGCTGATGAGGATTTGGCGAAGGCGGAGGGCTCCCAGCTCCCTGCTGTGCTGCTGGCCTTTACAAAACTGTCCTTCAGCGACCTACTGCATAACAACTGCAACCTCTTTCAGCACCCCTGGTCCTGGGAGAATGGTCTTCAACTAACCCAGCCCTTTGTAGGAAAGAGTGAGGACCATTGAGATAGAACAAAGAGTAGGCAGCTAATAAATATTTGCGAATAAATTAATATATACTGTGGTTTTGTATGACATTTTTCTGCCCATCGTGTTCCCCTAAATCAGTAGATGGTATTTGAACCGAGTAGTAACTACTGTGGCATCATCTACCAGTATATCACAGTCTCAGGTCCTCATCAGTGTCATTCTTCTCCAAAGCCATGGATTGATTTTGAAAGGAATCTTGTGGATGTAAGTCCTATGCAGAGCTTCAGCTTACCTGCAGTGAAGCAAGCAGCGTGAAACAAGAATCACAGACATTCAGAAAGCGACTCCTCTCACCTGTTGCCTCTTTCCCTCAACGTAACTCACTTCGGTCAGACAGGTTTCCTTGCTCCTCTTCGCGTACTGCCCTCTTTGTAGTTTCCCTGCCTTTGCACAACCGTCCTTCCTGCCAGCCATCTCTCTCCGGCTCCTTTTGATCCTTCCTGCCAACCTTGGATTCACCTCCAGCTCTGAAATCTTCCTGGCTGAGCCTAGTCCACTCTCATCTTTCCCCTTCCTGAGCTTCAGCCAGAGCCATCTGTTACAAAATGTACAATACAGCTTATCTCTCTTTATAATTCCCTGTGGGCCTTTTCTGTGTCTTCCTTTAAAAAAATTATAAAGGAAATAGAGCAGATCTTCCCACGGCTGCTGGCCAATGGCCAAACTCATAGTAGGCACTTACTTTCAGGTGAATTGACTCCTGACTGTAGAATATCCTAATTTTACTCACACTGAGAGGAATATATTGTGGATATTTGCTTACATCTGTCATTGTGTTTTAGCTTTTAAATTGGGGATTGTTTTGTAGAAGTGATTTGGTCCTTGACAGGAATATTTGCTTATATAACCAAAAATGGATTCCAGTGATAGCCCAAAAGTAGATGCAAGCTTAATCTGAAAAAAACAGTGTTTATGATAGATTGATTCATAGCGAAGTTTGTTCTGCTTCCATACAAAGGCAAAACTCCCCTGTACTTCAGAGCAATCTGACTAGCAATCAGATCAACTGTCTCCCCTTGTAGATCATTTTAATTATCAGTAAGTTAAATTTGCATTTAAATAGCCCTTACGTGGTATACTGCAAATTCTTAGATTATTTTGACTTAGATTTTACCTGAGGAAAGAAAGTCAGAGGTCACATTTTTGTATTTATAAAATTAAACCTCATCCTTTTTCATTTCCTTATCTTTTTTTTTTTTTTTTTTTTTTTTTGAGACAGGGTCTCACTCTGGAGCCCAGGCTGGTCCTAAACTCACTGTGAACCCTAGGCTGGCCTTGGACTCACAACAGTGCTCCTTTCTCAGCCTTCCATGTGCTGGGATTACAGGCGTGTGCCCCTATGCCCAGCTTATATGATGCTGGGGAATTGAACTCAAGTACTTTGCACTCGCTAGGCAAGTGCTTTAACCCATGACCCATTCCTCCAGCGCCTCCTTATCATTTTAACAAACAAAAGTATAAATAAAGTTGCTTGAGATCTTTGAGACTCAGTCGTTAAAAAAAAGTGTTTTAGGGATGAATACAGTTCTGCCTACACAGTACTGAGTTGAGTAGTTCAGGGTGGAAAAAATTAACTAGCTTTTCCACCTTTGATTTTTACTGAATTTTAAAGACTTGAGTGGCTAAATCTTTATTTACATTTACAATATTAGTATGGGATTGAGTAAGCATAGATTTTACCGTTATCTCCACTTTAGTGAGAAACTGAGACTAAGATCATTTACTTGCTACACATCTCATGTGGAAATAATATCTCACCTTCTGACATTTTGTCTCTTTTACAGTTGTGCTTTGACATTTGTGTTATTGGGATAGCAAGCAATGAACAGCAAGCGTATGTGAACAGAATACAGAGTTAAAATGTTTTGGGCTTTTTGGGTTTTATCCATTTAATTAGGTGCATTGCTGTGCTGCTTGATAATTAGGTATGCACGATAAGCAATGGATCTGAGTGACTGTCACCTCTGTGCACCTGACATAGCCAAACTAATTTCTTTTGATACAGTGCAAAGAAAGGCAGTATTGGGCAGAAAAAGAAACAGTCCTGAGCTCCTTGAGAGGATCTTTGATGTCCTCCTGGGGCAGCTTCCCAAGTTGTCCTCTTTTTTGGCAAGGGCACCGTAGTGGGGACATGGCTGACACCAAAGCCCAGGTACTGCCTTTTCTTTTCTTCCGGGTGCCTCAGCCTGATCCTCTGCCATGCTGCCAAATGAAGTGAAGGGACCCGGAAGAGCTGGCATTACTAGGTCCACCCCCTGCCCCAGCAGTTCTCCAGCAGGAGCCTCAGACTCTCGGTGGGTTTGTAGAGGGAGATTCTAGCTAATGCCTCTTCACAGCTCTGAAACTCCTGCATATGAGCTTTCTCTTCTGAGGTGGGAGAGGAGCCCCAAGCTAAGGCAAGGAGGCCAAGCAGGACCTGAGAACAGTACCTTTATAAGTAGATCCCTCTCTCCTGCGCCACTGGGAAGAGACTGCAGGCAGCAGGCATTTGCTCTCTCTTTACTCTGCCTCTTGCCCCTCTCCCTCTCCCTCTCCCTCTTCATCTTCTTTCCTCCCTTCCTCTCTCCCTCTCATCAGATTTTGCAGAAGCCTTGCAAGAACAAGGTGTGTGGTAGAATGAATGAATTATCGTTGGCATTGGTGTCAGACAGGCCTGGGTATTAATTCTAACTGTACCATTGTCTAGCTCTAACTTAATCTCTGAGTCTCAATTTCCTCATTTATGAAATGTTATGGCACATGTAAGTGTTAAATGTGATCCGTATAAAGTAATTGCAGGGGCAAGCTAATGTGAATTGTCACCAGGATTTCCCCCCACGGAATCCCTTGCTTAGAATGGTGACCCAAAAACAAGATGGCTTTGGATGTTGGGGTAAGAGAGGAAAAGGATATAAAGTACTATTTGATTGAATATCTATTATTTGCTGTAATAATAATGTAACCCCAAAATACATGGCATTCAACAAATAAACATATATTTCTCATGTGTCTGCAGAATTCAGGTAACCTAGGCTAGTCCCAGCTGTGTTTGCCCAGCTGTGAATCTGTGGTACAGCTGGCTGGATGTGTGTCTGTCAGTGATTCTGCTCCACGTTTTCCATCCTGTCCTGGAACCATCAGATTAACCTGAGCTTTTTCTTCTTGTGGCATTGGCAGAAGTAAAGAGCTCAAGCAATAACTTACTTTGTAACCTCCCATTGTAAAAGCAAGTCACATGTGAGCCCAGAGACAGAGTAGGAGGGCATTACAAGATAATCTCCAGGTTGAGGCTGGAGGAATAGCACAGCAGGTAGAGCACACGCCTAGCGAGTGCAAGGCCCTGGGTTCAGTTCTCCAGTGTCACATCAGCTAGGCGTGTTGGTGCACATCTGTAAATCCAGCACTCCTAAGCCTGAGGCAGGAGGATTGCTGTGAATTTGAGGCCAATGTGAACTACATAGTGAGTTCAGGAGCAGTCTGGATAACAGAGTGAGATCTTGTGTCAGAAAGAAAATTGCAAGGCACTACGTGACTAGAGAAAAGGGTGAAAAATTGGAGCTTTGAGCTCTCTCTCTCTCTCTCTCTCTCTCTCTCTCTCTCTCTCTCTGCATTGTACCTCATGCCACATGTTTTGCCCCATGTGTTCTTGTAGGGAGATACTCCCTTGGGGACATACCAATATCAAGGGATGTGTAATAGGGTAGGACTATTTTAGCAACAGAGATAAGATAAATGTAGAAGTATTTCATATTGATAAGCAACAAACTCATGCCTGTCTGGACAGAGCTATGTCTGTCTGCACTGTGACAACTTGTGACATGCCTGACCTTTTCTACTAGATCATAGCAAGCAGGGGCTCTGAGGTTTCCTCTCCTTCATCTTCTCTCAACCCTACCACAGTGCCTAACACGTGGTCTACATTCAGTAAATACACAAGGCTAAATGATCACTCCCGGGGTTACACAGCTCTAGTGTAGAGGGAGATCCCTTCTACCCCTGTCAGAGAGATGCTTGTAGCTCCACCTCTATTTTAAAATGAACTTTCAGAGTGCTGGGAGCAAAACTCAACAGCTAAAGTGTTTGCCTAGCAAGCACAAGCCCTTGGGTTTCATTCCCAGTACCACATGTGCCATGTATGGTAGTACATGCCTATAGTCCCAAAACTCTGAAGGCTGAGACAGGAGGATTGCTGTGTGTTTGAAGCCAGTATGAGCTACATAATAAGTCCAGGACCAGCCTGGACTACAGAGTGATCCCTTGTCTCAAAAAATAAAATAAAATAAATAAGCTTTTAGGGTAGGCGTGTAGCTCTGTGGTAAAATACTAGCCTAGCATGCCCACTCCCACACACACACACACACACACACACACACACACACACACACACACAGAGGCATAAAATAAGCTTTTAATGTAAACTTTTAAGTTTATTCCCCTGCAGTAATCATCAAATATCTGAGACTGAGAACAAAGTCTAAGTCTGATGCCTTCAGTGGGGAAGGCATCCAACTCAAATCTCAATTTCTATATGATGACAAAATCCAAACGACACAGACATTGTATGGGGCACTGTCTTGCAATGAATATAGAAATAATTTGGAGATGATATCAAAGGTCAAATGATGTTCTCATCTGTGACATCTGTGACTTTAGCAATGTTTAAGTTTTTGTTTTGTGTGTAAGCCTCAGGTTCTCTGAGGAGTGCTTTTTAAAAATTGTAAGCAGTATTTAAAAAATACATGACAGTTTTGTCTTGAGTCTCAGCATAGGTGTGAAGGGATGTCTTCTAATTAGTGAGTGTGGCCCAGGCTATGTGTTTCCATGCCTTCCTCCTCCTCTGCCTGTCTCCTAATGGTCTGATACACAGAGGGCTACTTGAGCTGATTTATATGAATCTCAGTGCTGCTCATCTGTGCATACTTAATTCAGAGAGGTTGATCACATTGATTTCCAAGCCCCGCTTCCCAAGACATGGTACTAATACAGATATCGCAGCCGCTCTAACCACATTGTCTGAAAAGGAAAACATTTTAAACCTTTGGAAGCAATTTTGATGGACATTTCATTGTGTTCTATATTACTTACGTAATTAAATTTCCTTCACTTCGAGGTCTGTTTAAATTAAATTGAGAAATATTTTTGAGTTCCATTGGGCAGATAACTTTGTTTAGTTGGATTTGTTCTGCATACATATGAAATGGCATCATAAGAATCAATACCCAGAGCTTACACTTCCCAAGAATTTGAAGAGGCGCCACTCTTGGTAGGCAGATGTAGTCTCCCGTTATGCAGAACAGCCAACCCCTTGTTTCTAAGGTTGTTTGCTCTGACATTCAGCAATGTTCTTGTCATTTCAAGCCTATGGTTTGGCTGGCTAATTTTCAGATACTGAGCTTTGTGAATAAAGTTTATAACTCTTTCACAAATTAGCTAGAGTCCTGGGGCTTTTCTATAATATTTACCAGCTCACAGCCCAGCACAGATCAATTAGCTGTC
This sequence comes from Ctenodactylus gundi, assembly GCA_004027205.1. NCBI lineage: Eukaryota > Metazoa > Chordata > Mammalia > Rodentia > Ctenodactylidae > Ctenodactylus > Ctenodactylus gundi. The sequence goes on from PVKB01002311.1 coordinate 14,003, forward strand.
TTGAAGTTGAGGGTGGGGAACTAAGGCCTGCAAAATTATTTGGTCTAGCCCAGCTAGGGCAACCACGCCAAAGAGAAACAGTTTCTGCTGTTGCATTAGGGGTGGATTAAATATTTTACCAAATCTAGCAGGCTAATAAATGGATAATTTTGTATGGCCCATGAAGGATGTCATAAATATCCAAGCAGTCACTGGCAGAAAAAGGTTGCCTACTCCTGCTTTAAGGCATATTGAAGTTTTATTTAACTAAAGGGATAGAATTCCCGCTTGAATTTAAAAGTAAGTAGGACAAAGTGCCAAAAGGCCCATTCTCCAGTGGAAGGGACATGTGAGTTCCAGTGTTTTGCATCTTTGGACTGAAAACATAGAAATGCAGCCTTTATGTCTCTGCTTCACCCACCCTGCTACTGGGGACAAGAAAACTTCTGGCTCTTGTTGAGACCACCTTTCCATTAATCCTGTAGTTAGGGATCCTATGGTAATAGAGATATAACTGGAGGATTGCATTCCATAACCACTGCTTTAATATTTACAAAAAAAAAGTTCCAAGCAACTGCTTTTTGTTATAGTATCAACCTTTGAACATTTCAGAAAGCGTCAGAATCCTGAAGTTGTGTCATTGTCATTAAGATTTATCTCTGCGTCAAGTAAAGGTGAATAAATCATAGGGCGATTGTGACCCTTAAATGAGTAAATGGATGTAAATGCTTACAACACCTAGAATATAAAGAATGTATGCTAATTAATGTGCCACTAATAATTACTATTAACTGATTAACTTATTACTCCTTTTGGGTTTATTAGCATATTTGTCCTGAGTCATGGACTTGCCTGTAGTTTTTATATATTAAGAGTCTTCTTGTTTGGCATTGTTGTTGAGAGCATGAACATTGGAGTCAGGCGATACCTTTGCATCCCAGCCACCGTTTACCAGCTCTGGGACTTCAGGCAAGGGAGAGCTTCAGGTCCCTTCTTTGTAGAATGAGAAGACTGGAATTAGCACCATTTGTTGTTGTGCAGATTTAATCAGGTACCATCAGGGTGAACTACACTAGATGTTAGCCCCTGATTTGCTTAACACCAGCGCTGACATTTATTACACATAGATGCATCTGTTCCTCTGAAAAATTTGGGTGTCACCTTCAGTGGTGGAGTTTAGATGTGTAAGATTGCCAGGCTCTACACACATCACAGGATCCGCTCTTTGCAGACTCTGCAGACATCTAGCAAGACAACCTAACTTCTCGCTCCTTGAGTGTTATGGACATTGCTAAGCTTGTGACTAGAACCGGAAGGCCACGGTGCTCACCGTCGATTCTGACTGAACCTGTACAGACTTGTACAGGCACGTGAGTTCACTGCACAAAGGTAGCACCAGTCAAACAAGCTTTCTACATTGATAGGATTTTGCATATGGAAATTACAGATGAGCCAACAAAATTGAATTCATCTGTCTCCGTAATGAGTATCAGAAAGTTGTTTTCATAGACACCCAGTGGTTGTGAGGCTACACATGCTGAGGAGAATGTTTCCTCTTTAACATCTTTTCTGGCTTCAGTGTACATGGTCCTTACTTCTTTATTGTGTTCCCCAAATCTGTTCACTTGAGTCCTCATCTGAGTCCCTGAAAGGCTCCTGTCCCAGTTCATGACCATTGTCCTAGTCCCATACCTAGAAGCCTTAACAGGAAAAGAAAGGAAGAAAGAAAGAAAGAAAGAAAGAAAGAAAGAAAGAAAGAAAACCTCACAAAGGCACAACTGTTGCTTTTCCTGAAACAGCAACTTATTTACTAATGTAAGATTTCAAAGGAATGAGCTTCTGGATTGTCAACGTGCCAGTCTATTTAAACAGTTTCCAGTATCTTTCCTGACCCCAAATAACTCTCAAACATTAATTGTCCTAGTGGTTTCATAGCCACATTATTTCATATTCATTAATGTTTTCAAGAAAAATTATAACAGTAATTAGAGTGGCTTCCAGTTAATTCACTTGGTGATTCATGACTCTCTTCCCACTTCGTGTTGTGCGTGTGGTCATCCTGAGAAAGCATCCACGGGGTAATTGCAGCTCTAGCCCTTGAGTGATTGCCTACTGCCATTAGCTCCCATCCACAGACGCATCTCATGTGGCTCTGGTGGCATCTGGTTACAGCTGCACCCTTGTCCCCGCCCTTCAGGTGCAGGCAGGGAGGAAGTCCCCATTGACAACCTGTCTTCAAGAGGGGGTCCAGGGCAGCAAAGATGAGAAATGTCTTGGGAGTTGGGGAGGGGAGCAAGGAGCTTTGCAACGGGAGTAGCACTTTAATATCCTCTGCAACCCAGGACAGAGACAGCGTGGTGTAAAATCTGCCCTGTGGGTTGGTACACAGGAGGTGGTAACGGAGGTGAACTCTGCAGTTTCATCATATGCATGCCATGCCCAGACACTGAGCTAGACTTTAGAGGCCAGTTTGCTTTTCAGAACTCTGACACGAGCTGCTATCCCCCAAAAAGGAAATAATAAGTGTTGTGTGGAAATTGGAACATTGTTCACCATGGGTATGCAGGTGCTTGGAAATACGGCAGTTCTTTCAAAAATCTGAAAATCACATTTCTGTGTATCCTAGAAATATAACTTTTGAATGCGCAGGCCAAAAGGACTGAAAGCAAGATGTCAAAGAGATAGTTGCACACCTGTGTTTATCTCAGTATTACTCACGATGGCCAAGAAGTGGAAGTACCCATCAACAAATGAATGGATAAACAAGTTGTGGTAATATGTACGTGGGAATATTAGTCAGGCTTAAAAAGGAAGGGATTACTTTGCAATTACTAAGACGTATTCATTGCCAAAATTCGTGGCATTCACTGTGATGTTTTCATACATGCATGTCCACCCATCCTTCTCCCACATCCTGCGCCCTCTGCCTCAGCTCTCCTTTCCTCATCACCCTTTCCTGTCTCTCGCAGTCCCTCTGAACACACCAAGGCAATTCAGATACGCGCTGCATCATAGATGAGCTTTGAAGACATTATGCTGAGGTGAATACGCTGGTCACTAAAATACAAATACTGAGTAATTTCACTTATATGAGTCATCAGTTACATAGAAGCAGAAAGTGGAATGGTGATTTTCAGGGATTAGGGAAAGAGAAAAAGGAGAATTGTTGCTCAACGGGTACCGAGTTTTCAGTTTTGCAAGATGAAAAAGTTCTGGAGTTTATACAGTGGGAACATACTGTGGGGCTATATATTTAAAAATGGATAGCATAGGGCAGTCAGGACTGCAGAGTAAAACCATGTCTCAAAAAAATGGTTACAGATAAATTTTATGTGATGTGTATTTTATCATAGATTCCAATTAAAAGGCTGACATTTCTATTTCTCTTGTCATACTTGGTCAATTTTTTAAAATTGGAAAATAGAAAAAAATTGAACACAAAATGTTTTGTCACTCAGAGAACCATGTTAGTACTTTCACTTTTATTAAAATTGTCTTCAGTTATTTAAACAAAGCATTAAGACATTCTCCGAATAAAAATCAAAACATGAATTAGAACAACATCTCCTTTGCCCCCACTCATTTCATCCAAGTCTCCTCCATATATTCAGACTCACTGAATATATTTACATACTGATTAGACGTATTGATTTCTTTTCTGCGAATGTCTTGTATGTACACTTTGTCCGTTTTTTCCCCTAACTTTTTTTCTCATCCTCCTGTTTCTTTTCTATTTCTTTATATGTTCTGGGAGCAAATACTTTGTTTTATATGTTGCTAGTATTTTCTCACATACTATTTTTTGAACTTAGTAAGGCTTCTACGTGTGGCTGTTGTCTTGCTATATGTGTGCTTTGCTTGCTAGGTCATTTTTTGAATATCTGAATATTTAATCTGTGATTTCTTTCTGTAAGTGATATGACATACAGGTTTAAATTTCTTGTGGTTCTGGGGCCTGAACACACACACACACACACACACAGGAACTGGGCTACATACATGGCACTGCCCCTCCTTTCTTTTTAAATGTTCTATGCTTTGCTAATTGACTGAGTCACCCAGGCTGGGTGCAAAGTTGCGATCCTCCTGCTTCAGCCTCCCAGAGCGATGGGATTATAAGCATTTGCCAGCACATCTGGCCAGACTTTATTTTTTTCTCAAACGAATAGCCCCTTAATCCTACAGTATTTTCTGAATAAATCATTTCTTCTGTATCATTTGAAATACTTTCCTCATCATATATTAAATCTTTTTACAGCCCAGGTACAGTTGCCAAGGCAACAATAATATTTGGGAGACATCAGTTATATGGTTATATAACCAAATGCTTTGCCCAAAAAAAAGCAGGCTAATTTTTAAATTGATAATTTTGTATGGCCCATACAAAATACCCCATATCCAAATGGCCTGTGGCAGACACAAAGTTACCCAGCCCTGCCTTACACACTTGGGGCCTGTTTCTGGACCCGCGGCTGTTCTGGGAACCTGTTGGTTCCCATATCAATGCCACACTATTCAAACTGTTTTTGCTTTGTGGTAGATCTTGAGCTCTACTGGGGCTTTACTTTGCCCTTTCGTTTCTGTATTTTCTTAGCCTTCCTCACACATTCTTTCAGAGGAATTATACAATCAGCTTGAATTTATAATTTCTGCTTATGTTTAGATCTTGCCAATTATGCACAGGACACATCATTTCATTTATTCAGATCTTTATTTCTGTTCTTACTAAGGAAAAGAAGTTTTCAATTTGGTTGTTTCATTCTTTGGTTCAAGTTATTCCTAGTTACCTGTCACTAGCTGTCACAGAGAGTATTTCTGGTGTGTAAGAGAGCTAGAGTGTTTTAAAATGTATCATTATAAAATAAAACATGGGTTTAAGGAGTGCGTGAAACATAAATGTAGAGGTGAATAAGCTTTTTATCAAGCAAATTACATATTGCTAGCATACTAGAAGGAATAAATAATATTCTTGCCAAAACGCCTTATCAAAACCCCTCCCTTAACCATTAAGGTAAATAATTTGCCAAAACTTCTTTTATGATTATTACTTTCTTGCTTTGTTTCACAATTTCTAAGTATGTATTTCTGATTGCTACAGTTTAGCTTTGCCTTTTTGAAAACTTAATGTAAATAGACTCAGTGTGCAGTTCCTTGTGTCTGATCTCTTTTCTCCTAACATGTTCATTGTAATGTGTTGTTGCATACACTAGCAGCATCTTCTTTTTCCTTGCCATATAATATCCCATTAAGCCAGTATTCCCCATCAGTCCATTCTCCTGTTGATGAGCGCTTTGGTTGTTTCCAGTTTTAGTACACAGAGAGCTATCCTGGATATTCTTGTACATATTTCTTAATGTATAAAAGCATATACTTCCAAGGAGTTTTCTTAGTTTGGATTCCCTCAGAATTCGATTCTGAAGCAAGGATTTAGGTACACGTAGTTTATTTGAAAGGTGATTAAAAAGAAAACAGTAGTAGAAGAATGGAGAAGCAAGACCACTTCGTAAGAGTTGTTTTATCAAGCACAGTCCCGGCGTGAACAACTGGAGTTCAATCCTACTGAGACCCTTCATTAAAAACATGCCTCGGAGTTTTCCCAGTCGAAGAACAAGGGCGTTCAGCATTTGTATGTAGCTCCTGTAGTTACTGTTAGTGACTGGGCCCCTTTAGCCCGCTCTGCACATGCACAGGACAGGATCTGGAAGGTACAGGAAGCTGTCAAGCAGGGGCACCAAGGGCTTTGGCTGGTAGAATTAGGGCTGATGTACACTGCAGTGGGGAAACCCAAGGGAATGTGCCAGCTTAGGACGTGATCTGCTACAAGGGCATCTACCCAGGGGCAGAGTTCCTGGGTTATAAGGCAAATACATTTTCAACCATGGTGGACTCGGCCAAGCAGCTTTCAATTTGTTGTACCAATTTACACACTTGTCGGGGGTGGATGAATGGCACAGCAGTTACAAGACCCTGAGCTCTATTCCCTGGCACCACATAAAGCTGGGCATGGTGGCACACACCTGTAGGAGGCTGAGGCAGGCCGGTTGTCCTGAGTGCAAGGCTAGGCTGGGCTACACCAGTGAGTTTAGGACCAGCTTGGGTTACAGAGCAAGACCCTGTCTCAAAAAAAAAAAAAAAAAAAAAAAAAAAAAAACTATACACTTCCAGCACCACCCAGGAGGGTTCTCATGGCATTCCTACCCTTACCAGCTCTTGGGATTTAGTGGGTATGTCATATTTTCACTTGTAATTTCTAAATTAATACATTTAAGCAACTTTTTAAATTATTGGAAGTGGACATTTCTGCTTCTGTGAAGTGCCTTGTCCAGGCTTTTGCCTGTTTTCATGTTGGGATGTCTAGGTTTTTCCTGATTTCCAGTAGATTCTGTATGTTCTGGCCTCACACTCTTTGTCATTTATATGTGAGGCAATACCCATAATTCTCCTTTTAGCTTTTTTACTCTCTTTCTATAAGTAGAAGTTCTTAATTTTAGTAGGCCTAGTATGTAAATCTTTTTCCTTTGGGTTAGTATTAACCCAACCTGTTAGGTTTTGGTCTTAGAGATCTTTCTGAGGAACCTGAAGATTTCCCCTCCACCTGTGTTCTCTCTCTGAATGCACTAGGATTTTACTGTTCAACCTAAGTCTGTGATCCATGGAGAGCTTATTTTTATGTTTACAGCATGAAGGAGAGAATAAAAGTTATACCTGCCACAGTGGCTGGGCCAGTTGCCCAGCTCCAGTATTGGAAATAGCACACTTCCTTATGTTTGCCCTTGCCAAATCACTTGCCTCTGAGTGCCTCACCTGAGCCACGTGTCCGTAAGTGTAAGAATGCACTTCAGGGCTTTCTGTTGTCTCGTGCGTCTACAGTTGCATGTTCTTGTCCCAGGATGACACTGTTGTAACCTTATAAAAGTCTTGGTAGTCAGTGTTGCAAGGCCTCTTGTCTTATTTTTCACCAAGAATAAGTTTACTGTTCTTTTGCATTTCCATATACATTTCAGAATCAGCTTGTCACATTCCAGATATTGAAAGGAGAGAAGGAAAAGGACAGTTTTCAGGGATTCTGATTAGGAATCACATTGTATCTGTAAATTAATATGAAAAGAATTAAGCTCTATACTACTGAGTCTTCAAATGCATTTATTTAGATATTCTGTAATTTCTCTAGTAAAGGTTGGAGGATTTTTCTGCCAAAGAATTTGCATATCTGTTTTTACATTTAGTCTATTAATTTGTTGTTTTGATCTTACTGTATAGAAATGTTATCTTTTTATATTTTGTTTTTTTTCCTGTTATATCAAAATACAATTGACTTTTGGTCTGCTGAGTCTAGGAACCTTACCAAAGTCTCGCATTAATTTTAGTTGTTTATCTGTCTATTCTCTTGGATTTTTTAATGTACACATAATCAGCATTGATTTTCTGTGTTTGTCTGCTAACTAGCCACCTTACTGAACTTCCTTATTAGTTCTAATAATTTGTCTTGGAAGCTCTTGGGTTTTCAAAGGTTAAAAAAATTTCTAACAGACTAATGTATAATTGGAAAGATTCGGTTGGAGGAGCAGTATAGATCAGGAGCCCCCAACTCCCAGCTATGGACCAGTCCCAGACCATGGCCGGGAAGGACTGAGCTGCCGAGACAGATGAGTGGGGAGCAGGAGGTAAGCAGTGAGCAAAGCTCCGCCTCCTGCCTCCTGTCAGCGTGCTGTTGGGTTCTGCTGCTGCTGCTGATCAGACAGGGGGCAGAGCTACACCGTTGGCACACCTCCTGCTGCCTCTCCCCATCTCAGAGGAGAACAACCGCCTTGGGAGAACAGTCTTCAACTACACTGGTCCTTGCTGGAATAAAGGTTGGAAACTGGTACAGAGCTGCTGTGAGGTGCAGGGACTCTAGAGTCAGACTGTCTTCATTTGAATCCCAACTTCATGTCTTATTATATAACCTTAACTAATGTGATCAGGCCTCTGTATCAGTCCTCTTGGTATCATAAACAGACTCATAGGGTGGTTGTAAACATAAACGAGTTCATACAGTTAGAACAGAGGGGGGCAAAGAATGAGCATGAATTTTACATCATCTTTTATCATTTTATCAGTTGGCTTCATTATTTTCTAATGCCTGCCTCTTAATTTGCTTTTTGTTGTTTTATCACATTGGCTACATTTTCACCATAATATTGAATAGTAGTAGTGCTTATTGTCCTTATCTGAATTTTAACAATTTGAAGCATTTCCTTGTAGTAGTTATTATAAAACACAGTTGTTTCTTTTTCTTTTCTTTTCTTTCTTTCTTTTCTTTCTTTCTTTCTTTCTTTCTTTCTTTCTTTCTTTCTTTCATTCTTTTTCATACTCGGGATTGATCCCAGGACCTTAACACTGAGCTACATCCCTAACCCACATTTTTATTTTGAGACAGGCTCTCACTAAATTGCTAATTTGCCCAGGCTGGTCTTGAACTTGTGATCCACCTGCTTCAGCCTCCTAGAGTGCTGGGATAACAGGCCTGTAATGCTAGGTATGTGTTTTATTTCCCATGTTTGACATGTCTGAAGTCATCCTTAATTGGACTTCTGATTCAAAGACATTCTTCCAGAGGATTTTTTTGCTCAAACTATGTTATTCACATCAAATTGAAAAACATTAATGAAATATTTTATTTTTAAACATTATTTAGATCTTATTGTGAAAGGAAACGCCAGCCTCTGCCTTCCCTCAGATCCAGTTGTGTTACCTCTTCAGAGAATGCTCTTTGGTAAGGTTGTGAACCTCTATGGGAGGTTTGGTACAAGCTCCACATACTGGATCATTTTTTTTTTTTTAGGACAACACATTCTTGACCTCTTGAGTTTGATACAATTGTAGAATCTAGAGTATATACCCAAGTTATTTTTATTCTCATGGTGTATTATACATTTGGTTTCTTAGTCATTAAATAACTAAAAATACATTCCTAGAAAAACAACCACCTGAGGTGCCTAAAATTCTAGCATTACAATCAAAGGGTCAGTTTTATTCTTGATTCCCTCCAGTGCTACTACTGTATTTTTCATTGTCCTGCAAATAAGATAAGACTATTTTTTCATACCCTATGCTACTATAGATTTCTGTTTTTCTTCTTCCTAATTTTTTGTTCACGTCTCATTAGAGCCATCTCTTTTTCTTGCGCCATCAAGTGACTCTTTTTTTTTTTTCAGTTCTGGAGGTTAAACCCAGGGCTGCCTGTGTGGGCATATCCCTGGTTTTCAAGAGATGCGTTATATTTTTCTTTGTCTGTAAGATATTTTTGGATGACTTTTCTCTGATTCTTGTTAGATGATGGTCCCTTTCCTGTTTCTCTCTACTTTTTGTCCTGTGTACTCATTCACAAATAACAAAAGGCTCTTTGAGGATTGATGTGGTCAATAAGTGGTGTGTTTTGCTCAAGACCCTGTTTCGTGATGACAGAGCTCTTCCTCTAAGACTTGTATTGATGGATACACCTGAGCTCCTGGTCTAAGCGGCTGGCTTGTCATTTGGGCCTGCTGAACAGACATGGATGTGCCTTCTCTGTCATCCACTCTGGGCTGCTGATGTGCTGATCAGTGGTGTGTGTGTGGAGTCATCCCCAAAGTACTGTGTGCCAGTGACTCCTCTTATCCCTACAGTCAGCCAGAGCCCACAGGAAACTGCACTTCCTGGTGAAATACCACCCCACTGATCCTCTTTCATCCTGAAGTTTTCTTTGACAATTGCTCTCTGAGAGTTGTGGTTCTCGGTTGGTGGATGGAGGGGAAGAGACATTCTGGCTGCACCAGAAGGCACCACCTACCAATTAGACTGATGACAACTAAATCTGAATTTCCAAGTAGTCAAGAGTACTCAGGTGTTGTTTTTAAGTATAAGTGTTACTTTTCAATCCAGTTCCAGTGGCCTTGCACTCAGGCGAAAATTCCCCAGAAATGCCTAATACAGGTTGACGGCAGTGGTAGTGTTTAGAGTGGGAAGTTTTAGCTTTTATTCTAGGTCTTTTTGATGATTTTTAAAGGGAAAGTTAGAGAGGCTGCTTCGGGTTCTTCTAGCCATTTGAAGCCAGGTGCTCCTATCCAGAATTAAATATTTGCTTTAGAAGCTCACAGTTTCCTGGATGGCTTAGAGGAACGCAGCTCTTTGGCAGAGCTAGTGATCCCGATACCAGGCTTCTGCACAGGCAGAAAGATGACCGGGAATTGTGGGTTCGAAGGCAAAGTGCCTCAAAAATGTAGTCTGACATGACAGGCAGATGTGAAATAAAACTCCACTGGATGAGGTCAAAGGGCAACTGGGCTCTCACGGCTCTGTCACTGCCTATCTGTGGTCAGCACAGGGCAAGTTACGCCACTTCTGGGAGTCTCAGTCCCCTTCTCTCTAAAATAGGAAATTGAACCAAATGGTCTGATAGTCCTGCCATCCTGGGATGCAATAGTTTCGCCACCGGGCCTGTACCATCAGCTTTTAATCAACCCGTTTTTCAGGGTTCCTTGCTTTTGCGCTTAGATTTTCTGCTAAAAGGGAAGTGGCGGCTGGAAGATGAAAAGAATCTTGCAGGTGTGTTTGAATTTCAAACCCATATACTAGGAATTTAAATGTCCACAGACAGATGCACACCCAGGATGATCTTGTTCCCCACCCCCACCCTATGTCCTGGCAAGATCATATTGAACTGTTCAGGGAAAGTATTTACTGAATGCAGGGAGCACAGAGCACTTTTGCATTATTTATTACAGGCTAGCCATACCCATCATATGTAGAACGTATTTGGATATAAATTAGTGATGCTGGGAAATACCACCAGTCCAGAATCTGTTGGGATCTCTGACACACATGTAAAAACACACCACAGTCCTACTTCTTACAGGAGGCTGGGGACTGGCTAAGAAACAGCTTCATGAAGAAAACAAAAACCTTTAACCTTCTATTTTTTTGCCATTAGCTCTTTGACAACTCATCTACTATTGAGTCAGGCTTGGAAAATCATTTCAATCAGGAATTCTTCATCTCCTAACACCTGCGTTCTTTTTCCTCTGCAAAAGTGAACATTTGCTGAGCACCTACCGTGCCAAATTTTATATCTAGCCTCTTGATGTTCTAGAGGGGTGAGCATTAGAATCCCAGTGGTTAGATGGGAATGCTGCATGTCCAAATCAAGTAGCTGATGAGTGACCAACACAGAATCGGAAGCTAGATGTGGATTCTGAGCCAAAGCATCTACCCTATATTTGACTCATCCCCTCCGCAGTAAGGCACAGGTTTTTCGTGGCTCTTGGTCAGTCGTCTGTCTGCACAACAGAAAAACACAAAGTGGGTGGCGTAACACAGCATTTTTGCTCAGGAGTCTGTGGGTTGGCTGGGCAGTTCTGCTGATCCGTGCCATACTTGGCTGATCTCAGCTGGGCTCACTTGAAGATCTTTCATCAGCTGCGGGGTCAGCCTGGGCTGGGCAGCAAATCACCTCCAGCAGGCTGGCCTGGGCTCATTCATGCTACATCGGAATGGAATTCCAAGAGCTTTTTGAAGCCTAGCCTCATACCTGCTCCCTTGTCACTCCCACCTTTGATTTGTGCCAGAATGAATCAAAGACCTGCAAGGATATGCAGTCACATTAAGGGGGTGCGGGTGTTGGGCCATGTGTGCAGTCAGCCTGCCTCACCTTCTCTGTGGGGCGGCTGTTTGTGGCACCTGCTTCCCAGGCCTTCCTCACAAAGACGCTTTCATTCATACTAAGGGACAGAATGACTGTAAAGAAGGCCTTCTTCCCAAGAGAGGAAGTGTTTTAGTCTGGGAAGAATTAAGCCTTCAGCTGAATCTGTGAAAGCCAGGCGCTTCATCACCAGCCTACAGGGATTGGTAGCCCCATCTGCAGCTTTCAGCTGTCACTGTTTTGCACGAGGACAGGTTTTGTCACCTTCCCTCAGCTCTCTGCAAGGACCTCGATATTCACTCATTTTGGTTACTATAACGAAATACCAAAGGCTGGGTACTTTACAAAAAATAGAGGCCTGTTCTGGAGGTTCAACAGCCTGGTATTTGTTTCAGCTCAACTCTGGTGAACATTCCCTGGCAGAGGACTTCATGGCAAGAATGTATGTGAGAGGGAAAGAAGAGATTGTATTGCAAGAAAAGAATCTAGAGTAAGACCCTGGAGACTGAGATTCCATGAGAACTACATTCATCCCTCCTGAAGGCACAGTTCCCCTCTCGTGACCTGAGGACCTCCTTCTAGGACCCGCCTCTTAGAGGTCTCAACACCTAAAATCACTACATTGAGAGAACTGCCATCACATTCCCTTGGGGGACATGTATCCAAAATCATAGCAACCTCACCTTGAATTGTGTGCTTATTGTTTAGGGCCTACAGAAGGAAAAGTCACTCCTACAAGACTGCCTTTGTTAATAGGTCTGCACAGGAAACGGTGTAAGGTGTGGGGAGAGGTGCCAAGTGGGTGAGCCAGAAGCAGGGAGAAGGGAATTCTGGGATGGGGCTAAGGAGGAAAGAGTAGCTAGATTCTAGGAGGCCCCTGTGGACCAGAAGAAGGAGGAGGAGGAGGAGGAGGGGGAAAAAGAAAGGAAAGAAAGAAAGAAAAGAAAGAAAGAAAGAAAGAGTTGAAAAGAAACAGGAGAGATGAGTCAAGAAATCAAATGTGAAAGATCAGAGATGAGAGGATGAGCCAGTGTTTTCAGATGCTGAGGGTCCAGTTGGACCAACTTGCCATTCTGCCAACTTGCACACACATAATTCATGAACACCTACTGGGATTGTAACAGCAGTTCAAGATAGTACTCGTAGAATGCTGAAGCTTCTATCTTGAAGGAAAAGAATCTATCTTCTGTTTAGTGATGCTGTTGTCCATGAGCCTAGTTCCAAACTAATAATTCTGTTGTAAATTATCAAGCTTAGTTCTCTAAGAACAAATGAGTTGCCCAATGGAGATCTGAATTCATGGTGCAAAATTTACCACAGGGAGATTCAGCTCCGGAAGACCAGGGATTCTGACCTGCTGTTGAGTCACTCTTACTTTAAGGGAAAGGATTTGCCAGTTCAAAATCTGAGCTCCAACACGAATTGTGTCACACTAAACAAAAGTGAGTCACTGAACCTTTGCCAAGTGAAAAATACGAACCATACGTCTGCTTCATTTTTCTCAAGAAGATATTGTGGAAAGACTGCCCCACTGGGGCACCCAGACCCTAGCTTCAGCCGGGACTCACCTACTGGACCTCTGTTTTCTCATGTGAAATTGACAGCCTACGGCCAGCAAGAACTCAAAATCTGTAAATCTGCGATGAGCACCAAGTTATAGGAGAAGCCATTGCACCTGTGGGACAGACCAGGCGTCGAAGTGAAGTATAGTATCAGGATTATCTCTCACATATGAATCAACCAGATAGTGCCTGTCTTACCTTGCTCCACACACATGCACATGCACACTCTCACAGATGTCCTCTCTAAACGTGAATCCTCTATGGTTTGATGAACTTTGCCTCCAGTCTCTGGTCACGTGCCTCATGACACCCATCCATGGTGGGTAGTGAACAGACATAAAGACCAGTTAGACTAATTGCCAGAGGAGAACCAATTCCTTAGAATGCTTCGAACAACTCTTGTTAGCCCAAATTAGAGCTGGCCAGGCAGACAGTTGGGTTTGGAGAGATAAGGAAAAACATCAGTTGAAAAAGAATTGATGTCTCACATGCTCAACTCCATTATAAACCTTAATTTGTGCACTTACACATACCAATAAAATGGGGGAAAAAGAGATGATGTCTCTCCTTGTTTGAAAAGATTAGCTACAGGGAAGTAGCACATACCTGGGGGAACACTTTCCTCATCTGTTTCTGACCCTTTGGGGTAAAAACAAATACACTGGTCACCAGGTAAAGGTAGGGGGACATTTGGAGAGGACTTACACCCAAGGCCAAAGCATCCCTTATGATTTTACCCTGTATGCTTAGTGGCTTGAAAGATTAATTTACCCAAAGTCTGACGTTTGTAGGTAACAGGTGACTGTTGCCTCACACATTATAAACAGAGCTGTAAGTACCCATTGTCTCAGTCCTGGTCCCATGATACCAATCTGAGTCAACATTATTCCTTTAAAAGAAGAAGGAGGAGGAGGAGGAGGAGGAGGAGGAGGAGGAGGAGGAAATCTCTGTCCATGTACGTTACTGTCTTGTAGGTAAACAAGTGGTTTCTTGTAGTCCTTGAAATAGATATAAGTCCTTGGGCCCCCTGGCCCCACATAGGAACCACCTCCAGAGGCACAATGAGGGCCAAGAGTGGTTGGGGCTTTAGGTTCACATTGCAGTCCCATTTCACACCGTCCACCCATGGCATGGCCTTGCTTCTCTTAGGAGTTGAGGGAGGAGAAACATTCAAGTTGTCTAGAGGAGGCTGGGCTAATCTCTCTTCTTTGGGACGATTTCCTTTGAGTAGCTTGAACTCAAGAGACTGACCAGCCCAAGGCTATGGTGATACTCTACAGTGCACCCCACGAACACCTGCTGTCTTGTTGATTTTTAACACATTCCTGGGTTGTAGAGAGCTACTTGGCACTTTCTAGCCATTAAGAAATGGGTACATATTGACTATAGAGTATAATGTTTTAACAATATTAAAACCATTTGCACTCTGCTTGCGCCTATACAAATAGCCAGCACCACAGCATTGTTCTAAGAATTATGAGGTTCATAATCTCATATCACCTTTCAGACATCGTTCAGCCCTGGCCTAATGTTTCATAATGTTTTCTTCAGTGTTCAAAGCAGCTGAAATTGTGTGGGTTTTTTTTATTTTCACCTTCAATTCCTGCTTTTCAGAATAAGAATCATGGGTTGACAGCTGCAGCCGATAAGGACTCTGGGCAAGTCATGGCCCTACAGCTTCCAGACTTCTCATACATTGCAGACACTAGGCTACAGATTTGTGTTTGCTAGTGCAGAATCTGGCAGCTTCAGAAATCTGTTGGGTAAGCAGAAGAATAATGTATTGACTCGTTCTTTCACTACAGTTTGCTCAAAGTTTAAGTCTCTAATATTTTTCTCTTAAATATATACATCTAGCATTCATCTATCCATATCTTGCCAAATATAATCTGACAAACCGATGTGCATCTATACCAACACTATCTAATCACCCAATTAAAGCACAATATGGTGTTATCTGGAGAAAACCCAATATTGCTATGAAAATTGAGAATTCTAATTGTTAATCCAAAGGAGCATAAATTGTAAGAGGATCTCAGTCAATATTTGCAGAAGATACTTGCCCACTTTTTTTAAAAATCAGGAGAGTATCTTGTACCTGCATTTATTTAGAATCCTCCAGATGAAGGCTCAGCACACAGTGTCCCAGGAAGTTGGAGGAGGGATGCAGGATGGTGATCTAGGGGCCTAGATTGGCAGTGTGGTCAAGAATACTGGTTCCCGGGTCTAAGAAGGGCTGAGAAAGTTTGTAAAGGCAGAGTCTAGAGCCTCTCTTCATGTGGAAACCTTAAAAATCTCTGGGCTGGAGCCCCAAGGACTACTTGCAGCAGGGCTGGACACCCCTCTGTGGAGAGGAGGATGGTGACTCTCCTGGGCTGGTAGCACACCTGGAACGTGTCCCCATTGTAAAATGAAAATGATTCCACTTGATTTACCTAGTTCTGGGTTGCTGGCATAATCCAATGAGAAGGAAGGTGAGATACAAACATTTACCTCTGTTACCTCACTCAGGCTCCTCCAGAGGGGATCAGCATTATTTCCTTATTCAGCTGAGGAACACAGGTTTGAGAGATTAAGTACCTGAGGGTCCCAACCTTGGAGGTAGAGGAGCCCAGTTATCTTGCATTGCACCAGGTGCTTCTCTGTGATTTTAGAAGCCGGACAAACCATTGCTACTCAAATAGAGGCATTTGGGCCAGCCTCAGCATCTCCAAGAGGCTCCTGAGAGGCTCCATACTACTCCAGGCTGGCTGCTTCCCAATCTGCGCTTTAATGAGCTCGCCAGATGACTCCTGTGCACCTTCTGGTTCGGAAGCACTGCTGTAGAAGACTTAAGCTGGGGCAGAAGAGTGTCCTGGTGAGGTTATGGCAGCCGAGCAGGCAGCGTCGTAGCCGCGGGTGCAGGAATGTGAGATCCTCACGGGGTAAACAAAGAAGGGGTGCTTACTGAACACCGTCTCTGAGAGAATGGGTTTTAAGATAGGAAGAAGCTGTATTGTGGGAATCTCTCTCCCCCTCTGTCTCTGTCTGTCTCTCTCTCTCTCTCTCTCTCTCTCTCTCTCTCTCTTTCTCTCTCTGTGTGTGTGTGTGTTTAAATTTCAAAAATAATGTGGTTTTTTTTTACTTTTAAAAACAAGAGAAGGAAAAAATCAGGGAGAAGGAATTTAGCCACGCTAGTGAATCCTGCTGAGGAGAACTGTCCTCTTCTTTCCTCTTGAGGTTGTTGTGGAATGCTGCTAATTTCAGGAGTGAATCCTTTATGCTTCCGTATGGTGCAGAGAGGGTGGCCACTTCAGAGAGGGCAAAGGTCGTTTTAGAGCAACATTGGCATGAGCATTGTCCTCAGGTTTAACTCTGGCTTGGTCTATTCTGGCTGCCGTAGCAAAGATACCATTGACTGTTGTAAAGCAGCAGTTTACTTCTCACCGTTGTGGAGGCAACGAAGGTAAAGATAAGGCGCTGGCAAATTCAGTGTCTGGGAAGGACGTGCTTCGTGTTTGTAGATGGCGCTCTCTGGGTGTGTCTTCACATGGTCCCAGCAGCGAGAGGTCTCTCTCAGGTCTCTTTTATGTTCATGTCTGCCTTCATGATCTCGCGTCCCAAAGACCCCACTTTCCTAATGCTGTCACCGTGGGAGCTTGGATTCCAACATGGGAATTTTGGGAGGCTGCAGACATTCAGAACACACCAAATCCAAAGACCTAAGTCAGGAGGGATGTTTCCTGGGCACACTGACGTGACCTCTGTGCTTGTGGGGATTGCAGAAAACGACAGGTAGGAAATGCCTAAACCAATGGCTAGAAAACCCTACCTATAAAACAGAGCTTCAAGCTGGGTAGGGGAGCATCTGCTCATTACCTGGAATGCTATGGGCTTATGTCCTTTCGGTGAAGAGATTCTCCGCCTGGGTTCCGACTGTCCTGGGGTGTGAGATTCTGAGGGAGGCTGCCCCATCTCCTCTCCTTGTTCTTCCCCGGTTTGCTCTGATAAGGCTAGAAGTCCCTGGCAGGGCTAGCCAAGATTTCTTTCAGGTGATTTTAACACACATTTTTTTTTTTTTTTTTGAGACAGGGTCTCGCTCTGTAGCCCAGGCTGGTCCTGAATTCACTTCGGAGCCCAGGCTGGCCTTGGACTCACGGCAATCCTCCTGTCTCAGCCTCCCGAGTGCTGGGATTACAGGTGTGTGCCACCACGCCCAGTTTATGTGGTGCTGGGGAATTGAACTCAGGTACTTAGCACTTGGCTTAGCGCTTCCTCAAGTGCTTTAACCGCTGAGCCATTCCTCCAGCCCAACACACATTCTTATATCTTAATTTTGTGATTTGTAGTTACTTAATTACAGGTTGCTTTTCTGAAAAACCAAATCTGGGAAAAGTGCTGATTCCTTCGGTGCAGATGCTGTTTTCCATCAATGTCCGAGCTTTCCTTAAGCTCGTGGCTCCAAACAGAGTCAGCCAGGAATATTGGACAGACTTGGTCACTGGTATGTGGAAATTAGTAGGCTAAGAGAGAAATCATGACACATAAGTGAATGTCCTGGCCGTGTTTGTCAATCCAGGTGTGGATACTCCTTCCTGCTAAATAAGAGATTCGATAATGTGCTGCATTAGAACTGGCGAAGTCTTCTTTTTCAAGGTCTTTCCCTCCCTGTTCCCCGTTTTGTTGTTGTTGTGTTTTACTTTTTCAAACGTCTACATAAAATGGGACTCTGGGCAGGAGCAATACTATCATTCTGTCACTGCTAATTTACTTCTGTTAACAATTTTTGGAGTCATATGGGCAGAAGCTTTGATTGTGGAAAAAAAAAAGTGTCCTTTTAAGTTTTGACTCCAAAGGTAATTTCATCTCAGCTGAAAACAATTCTAGAGCCTGAATATGAAATCAG
This sequence comes from Ctenodactylus gundi, assembly GCA_004027205.1. NCBI lineage: Eukaryota > Metazoa > Chordata > Mammalia > Rodentia > Ctenodactylidae > Ctenodactylus > Ctenodactylus gundi. The sequence goes on from PVKB01002311.1 coordinate 32,088, forward strand.
AACCACCTCCTCGGTCTTCCCCCTGGAGACCTGCAATCTTCACTCCCTTCACTGAACCTGATTTCAGAAATAAATATTTTAGGGGTGTGCTGGGGGCCGTGGAGCGGAGGAGGTAGGGAGAAGCGTGAAAAGGGAAAGGCACCTGCCGTTGATTCCAGCCCAGTCTGTGTGCACCAGCCCTGCCTTCTCTCTCCCTTCCCCCACCGGCTAGCTGATGCCTTCCATCACTCTGGGCAGCCTGGGAAGGCTGGTATTGACAGCTGGGCAATCTGCACAATAAAGCTTAACGGTTTACATCCCCTTGTACGACTCTGTCCACTCTGTCAATGTTTTCAATGGATCACCTTCCGGTGCTGGTCCTCACACTGCACTGACTCCTCTCCCTCTTCTCTTTCCTTTCAAGCATGCAAACGCAAAGAGCAAGAACCAAACAAAGACAGGAACAACTCCCAGAAGAAATCCCGCCTGGTGTTCACCGACCTCCAACGCCGAACACTCTTCGCCATCTTTAAGGAGAACAAGCGGCCGTCAAAGGAGATGCAGATCACCATTTCCCAGCAGCTGGGCCTGGAGCTCACCACTGTCAGCAACTTCTTCATGAACGCCCGGCGCCGCAGCCTGGAGAAGTGGCAAGATGACCTGAGCACGGGGGGCTCCTCGTCCGCCTCCAGCACTTGTACCAAAGCATGATGGGAGGGCTCTCACGGGCACAAGTCACCTCCAGATGAGGACAACAGGCACCAAAAGAAAACGTTAAGGAAAAAGACGCCAGATTCTTAGCTGGGGCCCTTCACTGGTGATTTGAAAGCACAATTCTCTTGAAAAGAAACTTCTATTCTAGCTGTAATCATAGGCCAGGTGTTTCTTTTTTGTTTTTAATGGCTATAGAGTCCAAGTGCAAGCTGAAAATTAATCTCTTTGAACCAGACGCTGTCCTCTGAGCATACTAAGCATCCTAGAAACCCAAATGGGGCCTTCCTGGAGCAAGTTAATTCTAGTATGGTGTCATCCAAGCTCAGGATTGCTTCAGATATCAGCAGTCCCACTTTAAGTTCATCAGCATCTTGCAATTAGAGTTCCAATACAGTTAACAGTGAGAATTTGGCCCGTTTAAAGACTCTGAATTGAGGCTTCCAAGACCCTACGATAACAGAAGAACCTAGCAACAAGAATGACCTCATTTGCTTTCCAAATGCTAAGCCTCACTATCACAGTGCACCAGAGTTCACAGCCATACAATGAAAATCAGAATGATAATTACTGAGCACAAGTTTTAACTAAGGAAATTTTTAAAAAAGAGAAAAATACAAGGACCTGTTTTTCCAACTCAGGCATCTTGTCATTGAACTGTTTAGGGAGTTTTAAGTTGATCCAGTTTGCAATCTTATTTTTATTATTTTTTATTTTAACCTCCTGGAAATCTCATATGGTCTTGGATCCGTCACAAAACCAGTCAGTTCACTTGAGCTCAAAGTATCAAGCACAACAAAGATAAACAGAAGGAAGGTTCTGGATTCACCACATCTGGATACTCAAGGCGCCTGTTGTGAAGTCATTAAGGAATTGTCGGGAATATGGCTTCAAGCACATTTTGCAATTTGCTACAATTTTTTCTGTACATAATGCAGACGCACACTCAGGAGGACAATTTAACTGTTACAGTACACGTGGAGCAAATGCAGCATTTCAAAAGATCTAGATTTTTTTCAGATCATTAAAATATCCTCCTTTGGTTTTTAGCCATCTGATTCCTCCTATTATGCATTATGGCCACCACCTAATTCATCCTCACGCTTTTTGATTTGTATTGTAGCCTCATCCATCTCATCGGTAGGATGTTTCTCCTTGTTTTCTAGAACAAAGAAAATAATAAACCACGTCACCACACGTGTTGCTCATGACTGTCATCTCTCCCATTGTTGAGTCATCCTTGCAAAACAGCTGAATAAATCTGGAGAAACACAGCACACCAAAGAAGCAGAATACTGCAAACCAAAGACATTTAATACTTGCCATTTTCTAGCCTAAAAATACTGTGATTACTTTTAGAAATCAGAAAACCTCTGCAACTCCAAATGGCATTCAGCTCTTGCATTTGGCTCACCGTCAGGCTGAGCGGACCAGCCACGCCAAGGACGTTAGCCAAGCCACCAGGCAGTGGCTTCATCACGCCAGCTCTGGTTCCTGGCTGTCACCTTCCCTTAGCAAGTGGAAGAGTGCCCATAGAACTCTGGGAGAATGCGAAGGTCACGATGTGCATATTTACCAGTGAATGGCCCCAGGTGGGCACCATGGGGGTGTTCAAAGCAAGCCAAACGCTGCAATGATTCTTTACAGACACTTGAGACTTGACTTTTTTTTTTTACGAATTACTTAATCGAAACCAAAGAAACTTTTTCTGCACCTACTTCTGCAACAAACAGAACTGTCCCATTAAATGAATAAAATAAATCTATAAATCTATGGAAATCACCACCAACAAGATGGAAGCACGCCAGAAAAACAAAAAACAGAAAAACAAAAACAGCGAGACACACTGTGTTCAAACAGACCTCTTGGGACATTTTTTTGGAAGCAGATTTGAAAGAAAGGGTTAGACAAGAAGCGAAGTAATGCAGAGCCCAAGTGGCTGCTGCTTCACTTGACAACTCACATGGTAATCGTAAAGTTGAAGATTGTCTTTAATTTGTGCCTATGCAGTTTTTCAAAAGAACACGGAACAAAGCAACAGAAACCTCAACAGCTACAATACCAAAGATGAGGATTTCTCACACCTTTTTGTTTCAGTTCATTGTCTCCTTTTGCCTGGCTAAAATACTAATAGCGCCATTGATCTGTACAAAGGTAATCAATTTTGTTTCTCTGAGCAACAGAAGGAAAGGGTCATTTATTTGATTTTATTGTTTCCCTTTAATTTTGTTTTATGGCTTTTTACACCAACATGGAATCTCTCAAAAGGTTCCATGGATTCCAAGTTTAAGATGTTGGGATACTGAATGATTAGGGTGTGGGGAGTAATAATATTGTCTCTTGAATGTTCTTTGCTTAACCCTTAGACTTGGTTCTTTCTATGTTCAGAGTCTCATCATCAGGGGAGGGAAAGGGAACGAGGGTCGGGGGAGGAGTCTGGGTGACACACCCTCCCCTGAGCCACAGAACCAAAGAATTTATAGAGGAACTTACAGCCTCATCTTCATATGATTGCTACATCATAACAGGGCTTCATTTGGGGGTGGGGAAACATGTAAAAATAATTGCCAGTTTCTACTTTTCTATTAGCTTTTTAAAAATCAGCTGTAAAGTTGCATTTCTAAAGAAAGATATATATAATATATGAATACATATATAGATCAATTTGACATCAGTAATAACCCAAATTTCTGCTGTCCAAATTCATATTTTGTTTTTGCCACACATTTCAATCGCTGAGTATTTGGTTCAGAATTTTGCTCATTTTTTTTAATGCCATCCCAGGGTTAGTTTGCCACTGAGGATGATTTAGAGTCTTCAGATTTCTATGAAAATTTCTGGGAAAGGTTAAAAGTCGAGTTCAAGCATTTCAACACTTTAACTGTTGATAAATGGGTTCATAGTATAAATGAATTTTATATTTAGAGTCATCTCTATTTTATGCTTCAACCATGATCAGGGTGGTGAGTGAGGTATGTCCACCAGACCCAGCCCAGCGGTGGGCTGCTGACAGTGGGGGCTCATCTTCTGCAACTGGTGAGGAGGCTTAGTTGTGCATCCCCACCAGCTATGGGGTATGGAGCCAGCCCAGAAATCCGTTCTCCAGAAGATGCCTTGTCCATCAGGGTGTCTCAGATCCCCCTCGGTGAGTAGACTGACAAGAGACTTCTCTCGGGGGAAGTCCACCTCCGGTTGCCGTGGGCTGATCACGTTTCCTCAGGGTCGTAATTACCAATTTGTATTGACAAGCCTGTGTGCAATCACAGCTGGCACTGGGGTGGGAGAGTGGTGGTGCTGGGGGGAGGTGTCTCAATCTTGAAGAGAAAACATACAAGTTTTGGGGAAAGTTCCAGAATCTTACCCTGGAGAGCCCCATTATCCATTGCCACCTTCCTGCTTCCACCATGGAAGTTGCTCTTTTACAGGGGCAACAGCCGTAACTGCTGTGACAGAACATGGCTCTCTATGGTTTTTGTAACTTATCCTGCCTCGGGAATCATTCCTTGACCTTTCCCTGTGTCCTTTTGTCCCTTGCTTGTAACTCCATGGATCCTTTGTCAGAGGATCAAGAAAAGAGCATTTTTCAGCATGTGGATTGAAAAAGATGAATTTTAAGTTGAGTATTTCTAAATGAGTCCTTGTGACTTATGGCCAATGGAAATTGTTTTCTTGAGAACAGATTGAGGAGCCAAGCCTCTAGTTTGGTTAGCGATCTTTGACACACTAGTATCAGCATTTGAGTCTCTGGCATCCTCTGAAGTTATAGGCTAAAAAAGGCTGCCTTTGTGGCCTAACATTTCAGCACTGGTCAGACCAGTGCTCTTGTGATGAAAGGAAGGTATGTCATGTAAAAAGTCAAGAGTTTCCCACCAAAGACTCTTTGTAAATGTCTCATACTAGAGAGAAATGCTTTTTAAAAAAATTTACATACATATATAAATGCATATGTACATCTGTACATTTATATACCAAAATTTTAAGCCCTAGTAAATTGAATTTGTTAGAAATCTGAAAGAAAAAAAGTTGCTATATTGAAAGATTATAGAACTTAACCCAGTGAGTTTCCTTAAGAAAATTTAAATTTTGTCTTAATAATTTCAGAGACAATAACCTGTCAAACTCATATAGTTTAGAATCCATTTCCTGAATCCAGCATGCCTCAGCCTCAGTAACAAAAGGCATGCTGTGATGGAATGACAGTATCTCAGACAAATTTCACACACTTACTCATCAAAATCCTAGTGCTCACCATTGTTGAGTGGAAAGATATTTTCCTTATGTCTTCACATACATAATTAGTCTTTATTTTTGTTCTCAATGTGATTTTGGTACTGGGTAGATAATTATTTGTTCCAATAAATTAAGACAAAGCAGAACCAGTACATTCATTTTTTGGGGAGAAAAAAGCAACAAGAACTCACCACCAATATTTAAAGGCTTTCTCCAAAATGTGAAAGGTGTTGAGATTGTGCCAGTGGCCCAGACTACTCCAAGCTGAGTGGGACACTTAGCCTGGACCTTTCTCTAGAAAAATCACAGATTTTGCCTGTACAGAAACCATTTTTTCACAGGCTCTTAGCAAATGTGAGCTTAGAAAATCCAAACTCATTTTCATTTCAAGCTAAAATATAGTCAGATTTTAGACAGTAAATCTGGCGACACTCAGATGTATTTCAAAGCCAAACATCGACTTTATAAATAATCAACATATCTTCTGTATGCTTGGCACCCACCTTTTAGTGCCAATAAATTAAAATTGAGCAGATTTTTTTAAAAAAAATCACTACTGCCGAAGTATAGGGAGAAACTTTCCCAGTTTCAAAAATGTTAGTAGAATTACAGGCATATCTGTAACCATCATCAAAGTGTGATGACATAACCGTGAACTTATAATTGGAATTCTTTCAGAATTTAAGGAAAACACACTGGGTTTCAATTTTGTTGAATAATAACTCTATAAATAATCTAAGAAAAAAGAGAGATGATACTTGCGCTTAAGATTATTACCTCATAATAGCCCTGGAGATCCTAACAAATCAGAGTGGACTTGGCTGTCATAGCTAATGCTCTGATTCGGACTTGTCAGTCTAACCCAGAAGAGTGAGTGGGAAGTGGCAGAGGGAGAAGTGAAGAGCTGATTTATTTCTGGCTTTCTGATAGTTATCTGCAAAATTGGATAGCTTAATAATTTTGTACAATACACTTAGCTAAGACAACCTCTGAAACAATACTAGAATCCAGTTTTAAAAGATGAGACACAGAAGGCCTCTTGAAGGAAGAACAGCACCTGAGTTTCTTGTGCGAATTTCAAGAGAATGATGTTGGCTTTAAATTCGGATGTACCTGTGTTCATCTTCTAGAAATGATTCGTTTCTTTCCAAGGTGGCCGTGGCTGGGGGGGAGGGGAGGGGACAGGTTTGTTTGAGAAAGTCCTAAGTACTTAGGGAATACAAAAATCATTACAAAAATAATGTAGGACCTCACATGGATTGGATGCAAAACTTAAAATTGAGGCGGATGAATCATGGGGTGATGTTAAGTACTCATTGCCCTTAGATGCCAAAGTGATCTGATGGCGTGAGGCAAGTAAAAATTGAGCCCAGACCTACCCTTGTAGGTTTTGAGTTAGGGTGATTGAAAGTAACCAGCAAATAGTCTTTCAATGGAGAAAATATGTATCAGAAAAACACATTGCTATGGGCTTGTTCATTCCATGGAAGTCTTTCGCTTGGCTCCATATTTAGTGACAGGCCTTTCATATAGCATATATCTTGGTAAGTTTACCTAAAGTTTATACTGTCTGTCAGCTTGGATGTATACAGATTTAGATACATATTTTGACATGTCTTCTCATAGTCTTTACATCAACTCAACATTACGTATAAGTATCTAGACTGTGTACATGCAAGTGTGTTCAGACATGCTTTATATATACTGTAAACTGTTACAATAAATAAATTTTAAATCATCTTGCAACATGTATGTGGTACTTTTACAATGTACATTGTTTTCATTATTATTTATTGTAACACTGAAAACCAAAATGCAGGAATACAAAAAAGTATCCCAGCATCTTCCTTGGGTACACTTGGAATTACTTTCATTTGGGCACATCCAAGATATACTCAACTTATTAAAGGAACCTTGTATTCTACTTGATCATCTAAGCTAAATGACACCTATGCTCGCTGACTTCGGTTGAAAAGCTTTATTCTGGATCTCTCATAACTACAGCTAAATCCAAAGAACTGAAAAAGGACAAAAAAAAAAGAGGGAAGATATAGTAAGATAAAACGCAAACTAGTGGGAGAAAGTGGGCGTTGGTTTCCAGGGTTGAGAGGACGTGTGCGGTCTTGTGGAGGCTGCACTACGTTGCGGGCGTCGTAATTTTTTTTCCCGTGCTCATCACACCTAAACGGTCTTTAACTTGAGAAAGCTTAAGAATTGTACTTTTCTACTTTATTTCCATTTTGACTGTAGAAAGGACTTATCCATTTTGTCCAACAAAATATGTAGACACCTCCCAAAATATTTCTTATCTTGTCTCTTTGGGTTATTACCCAAGCTAAGTACCATTAATGTAATTAATTTATTTTAATTAGATCATAGTATACAAATGTATAGAATTTGGGTAATTATTTAATCATCCTTCTTTAGTTTGATTTTACTTCTTGTACTTATTTATCAAAATCTAGACCAATGGTGCATCAGAGATGCACAATCTTATTTAGAGGACTCTTGAAGTTTAGTTTGCTTTATAAAGCAGTAAAATTCTGTTACAGGGAAGAAATACAGGTTACAAAAAAAAAAAAAGAATTCGGGTGTTTTTTCTTCTTGAATTAATTTTAAAATAGTTTAAATAATGATTATTAAATTATTTAATTTAAGTTCACCACCCCACCTGGTAACAGGCAAAATTCACTTCGTAATTATTGGGGCCTGCAGAGCCTTTGTTATCGTAACTTATTTATTTAACTTATTCGGCATCTGAGAAAGATGCACTGTATAGTTTATATTTTTATTTAAGACAACAGAGAGCACTGCAGTTTGTTTGCTGTCAAAACAACAAGGCAAAGTCTGTGGACAAGCAGTGAGTGACTATTCACCCTGAACCTGTGCATTCGGAAAACGTAAGCTGAGACCCTGCTTCACCAACCGGGATTTCGGGGCTTCTATATGAAAACTGGAAAAAGTAATTTTTAAAAAATCAAAAATGAAAGAGAGAGAGAAACCCTTACACTAGCTGCTTCCAAGAATGAACTCTGTGTGTGTAGAGCAACAAAACAAAATGAAAAGGAAAAAAAAGGAAAAAAGCAGAAAAAAAAAGAAAAAAAAGAGAAAAACTTTCTATTTCTAGTGAGAACCAAAGAAGGCTACCTCACTGACTTTTTCCATTTGTAATTTTAATCGTGTTGATGACACCAAAGATACCAAAGATTTCTTTCTCTGTGCGGTCTGCATCTTGCTTGTGCTCTTTTATAATTTGAACTGTTCTCTCTGACGTATGGTATGTACAGCCACAGCTCAGATACCCCAAAGAAATGATTATGTATGCGACGGCAGCTGCTAATTCAGAAAAGGATATTTTCTGTGTTTCTCCTCTGTGTTTGCTGTCCTTTCTGTATGCTCGGGATGCAAGTTTGGATGCTGTTGTAATTGGCTTCCTTAAATTCTGATTCCAAATTGAAGACAGGTGGGAGATGGCCTTCAGGTCCAGCCAGACCTTTGTCCCTTCTGTGGCGCGATCACAGGAAAGATTTCCAATTATTGCACCATAGAAACTCTAACCATAGAGTGGTAGAGGGGGAAGGGACCATAGGATTCATTTAGTTCAGCTTCTGTAGACTGGAGAAATGTAATTATTATCCAAATCAAATTAACCCAGAGCCAAAGCTACCCAAGCCTCCAGGTTGCACTCTAGCATCTGCCTATTGCAAGGTGCCACTTCTGCCTAAGACTAGTCACGTGCTGGCAGACAGGAAGGTGACAGCCTTTTAGCAATGAGCAGGGACTAGGACTTAACATTTTCATTCAATAAAAATAATCACAGGCACTTTGGGTACCTATCTAATTATATCTCTATAGAGTCACATATGATCCATTGCTTAGAAACATTGAGGGTTTATTCAGGGTTTTCTGGCCTGGGAAGTGCATTTCGATCTAAATAGTGTGATCACATTTGAACCTCCTCATTACCAAGTATTGTATAAGAAAGCTTTTAATTTAGTTAGCAAAGAAAGTTTATTATTGGCCCACTGGATTTAATTATTACAAATATTTTAAAATCAGTATCTGCTAAGAAAAGGACCATGATTTTCACATACAACAGTTCAGCGAACAATGTTTTCCTTTTTCTTTTCACCTAGAGGTATATTTCATTTCTAAGCCAATTTTGTGTTTACAAGAGCCTGACATCTTTTAATGCTAAACAGTTATTCATTGTAAATGAAAAATGAGCCTAAATTTTCAGAGAAATGAACATGCCAATCTAAAAAAGTTACTTAAAGTTGATTTTTCCTTACTCATAAAAATTGTTTTTTAAATTTTTCTTTAGGTTCCACTAAATGATTAAATCCCTATTAATATCACTCCTCAAAGTGATTTATATGTTGGCTAATGAATCTTTTTCACATCTTGACCAAATGAGTTTTAGACACATGCAAATATCGAGAGCTATTCTACGTAGCTCTTTGTTGAATACATAATCTTTGAGCTTTTTAGCTTTGTAAGGGACTATTTAGGCAAAGAAGCTAACAATAAGATCAATCAACCCATTGGTTTCATACTCTAAGAAACTATATAGCAAGTAACTTGACAGACTGTAAGAAACACACAGTTACCTCTTTCTGAAGTTCCCAAAGAGCCACGTTGGCACCAATGATATCCATGCAAATTCAAGAAGGCCTCTCCCTGTCCCAGGCAAACGTGTAAGGCCTCCCTTCCAAGCAGCCAAAGGCTTTGGTTTTCTTCCTGAATCCCTACTAGGATTCTCGCAATACCTGAGAAAAAACAAAGGTGACCTAAATTCGTTAAGCACCAGAGCTCCTTCTTAATAAGCCTTCCCGCATCTGCTCCCCTTGACGAGAAAACATAGAAAGGGCAATTGGCAGCCTGAACACAGAAAACATCCCGAATTGGCAGACACCCCCCCCCCTTCAGCAAATCCCCCTCAGCCTCATGCTTCACTTGCAAAGTGTGACATAACCACGGGACGAGTGCCTTGCTTGAACCAAAGCAACGATTTAGCCAGTCTGGACCTCTCTGTGCTTTTTTTAATCCTTCCTGTGAATACCTCAGCTTCAACGGGGCCTCCATTACAGTAAATTGGTGGGCTTATTGTACTGTGGTGCTTTGCAATGCAGCCCTGCAAAGAACAAGATTTGTACTAATACCAAAGGTCCTTTCTCTGTATCTCCTCCTTCTGCCTCCCCATTCTTCCCCTTTTCTAGTTCTTCACGGTTCCAAAGCTTTAATATGAATCTGGGCATGTTAGCAATGCAGACCGCGCAATTCCTTACCGAATTTTCTCAGATATACCTCATAGATGATAGTGTTTAGAGTAATGTTATTATAGCGTATGTAATAAATTATTCACTGTTTCTTTTGGTAATTGTAATTTAAAAAAGAAAAAAGAAAAAAAAGCTTTATACGTTTTAGGTTGTGCTTTTGTAATAGATGAAAAGGTGCGCTTAAAAAGAAAAAAAAAATGTATGTTCTTTTCCTTTTCCCCCTTTAGATTTTATTTATTCTGGATTGGGGAAAGTTGCAGAATGAGCCCAAAGTTTACAGTTTCATATTTTGCTGAAGAAACAATCTGTGTTCATTTGCTCTGTGGAAAGAATTATTTTCTACATTTGTGCTACTTGGTCTGAACAGTTAATTGTTCTGTGTTAACAGTGTAGTATTATTATTAGCAACTGCCAATCAGTGCTATGATTTTATGCATGAGGCTTAAAATTTAGCAGTGTGATGCATTGTGGTCTTACTAGCAACATCCCTCATTTTGAGCTAGATCTTCCCTTTTGGTTCAATGGACATCATTTATGCATGGGCGCCTATTGTTTGTTAGCAGTTGTGGAACAGTCGTGTATACATTAAACTGTGAAAATGTACACAGTTCAGCCTCAGACAGTGGTAATATTGGTTTTAGTGGGAGATGTCTCATCTCGAAAATAGCTTCACATCTGTTGGGATTTCAAAATGAGTCCGATTGAGTCGGGTTCAAGTCTTATAATGAGAAAGGTCATTCCAAGTTTGAGTTAGCCAATTTGCATTCCACAAATGGGGATCCTCATAACCCAGATATATCAGGGTATCTGAGCAGGGTTTGAAAATGCATTGAAGAGCAACTCAGCTCCGCATTTTTGGTTTTCCCTGAAGTGACTTGCGTTGGCCTTCTGAGCATGACCTCAGACCTGACTGGCGGCGTACACAGTAATGCTAATTCATCCAGCCCTTGCTCCCTCGCCTCTGTGCTTGGGAGCGGCTCATTTGGACAGCCTGTGTTTTCTTGTAGTGTTTTGTTGTCAGGTCAGGTCCCAGTAGAAACTCAGATGGCATCAATATAAATAATTCCTCTCTGCCTTTGTTTGCCCACTCTCATGGGCATTCCTGCCGGCTGGTGATTCCAGTAATTTGAGTAAAAATAGTTGGCCATTCCCCAGAACTCCATCCATGCAGCTATGTTGTGAGTTTTCCATCCTAAAGTCAAAGATGACTTCAGTTTGCTCTTTACCTGCCCTATAGCGTTATACCTCTCTTCTAAAGGTGTATATAAGAAGTTTTCAAACTCAGTTTAGGAAAACCGTTTTGTTTTCAATTCCCCAATTATCTGAGGTCTCTGTATCTCAAAAATTATTTTTCAGTTACAGTGGGCTGGGCAAACATACATTTGACTTCCAGGATCCATTCTTAAGTATCATAACTATTTCTCTAACATGCTAGACATAATGCCAAATCAGTTGCCAAGCACACTTTCTTTTGTATAGGATAGTGCAGAACAGGAAACAGTGGTGGGAATTAAGCAATCTGTGATGCAGAATATTGGAAATCACCAACAGACAATAGAGCGTTCATATTATCTGTCAATGAGAATATGTTGGGAATGTGCTTTCATTAATAATACAGACACATTTTTATTTGGCTTATAAAGTAGATTGTGGTAATGAAAGCTTTGTAATATAGTCTTTTTATTTTTCCTTTTATTAATCTGCCAAAGATGGGAATGGATACAAGAATTTTAAAATCGACTTTTGTAAGACAGTTGATGATTGTAATAGTGCTTAATCTTTCCGAAAGCTTTATATGTTCTTCTGCAATAAATCAAATTGATACTTGTTTCAGTAAATTCTCCTCACACTCACAAACTGTTTCTCTTAATGCAGATATTGTAGTGTCTACAAAGTTCAAATGCATTTTCAATCCAAAGACAACAGAAGGGCGTGTGATATGAGCACGTCCAGCCCTCTTGTTACAGGCAATGCAGAGGTCTGGCTCAATAGAATTTGTCGAGAAGACTTGTCTTATGAAATTCGAGGTATATTTTGTTTCCATGTCGTGTCCTTTTCTTTTTAACTTTGTGGAAAGTGATATGTTGAATCAAGTGTAAGCTGAGTTTTCCAGACAACTGAAGTAGCTACATTGTGAATGTTATTTTGTTATTAAAGGGTTTTTACTCAACGCTTTGTGCCAATGGATGTCCTTTTCCTTGGAGACACGGAACTATGGAATTACCTCACCTTGGCCTAGATTTCTTTCCTGTCCTCCTGGGGTAACATGAGTCTGACCTCAGAAGTAAATAGAAGGTCCTGGGCTAGAAGGTAGGTTTGGGGCACTAGGAAGAGAACTCCATATCTGATAGCTTTAAAGAGGGCTGGGCCCAATCTCTCTCACCTCACTCTCCTTGGACACCAACACTTGTCTGAGACACCTTGGCCTTGAGAACATGCCAGCTTGAAAGCAGACTCCAGTTTACATAGGGAAGAGAGAAAGGAAAATGGCAGCCTGGAATCTCCCGTGACCCACCAAGCACTCTCTCAGCCAAGTCTTTGGTGGCCTACCTGGTTGGCTGTACCTTGTCCATCCCTAACGGACTTTCTTCCATCCCGACTCCCACAAAGGGCCCTGGATCACTCAATCCTGTGAGGCTTTTCCAAATCCGAAGCCCCCTTCCCATACATCCACTGCATACCATTAAGTACCCCATCCTTAACTAATGATGATGATGATCTGAATTTTTTTAAAGGAAAGTATGTAATAGGGCTTTCAAATGTTTAATTTCTAAGTTACATTTCAGCTTCCCAATTCTTTGATTAGGAAATGTGCAGGAAGGAAAAGGAGACCCTGCTGTTTCCTCATACTGTGCTCCTGGAGGGTGGAGGTGTTCACATTGCCCACCGTGTTGCACCCTTAGGGCCAGGCTGAACCCCGGTAACTGAGACAAATGAGAATATGGTCCATCAATGCCTGTTTCATCTGTTGAATAATCCATTCAAAAAGTTACAGAACCTGGCCTGGCATTTAGCACAAGAGCCTACTTGCTATCTAAAAGAGGTATTTTTCTTTTCAGATTCTGTCAGGTAGCCCACTACCTGGGAAGGAAGGTTAAGTATGTCTATCTAGCTATTGAATAAGTAGTTATATCATTAACAGATACCTTTTTGAAGGTCAAATATACTTTCCCTTGTTCGCTTCATTGTTTTGCTTTACACGAGCCCAAATGTTACCAGCAAATTTCTCATCACAAGAGGTTGCAAAACACCTGGCATACTGGAATCCTTGAACCAAGAAAGCAGGTTTCACGATTGACCAATTGATAACTACTGAAGTTTGGAGGCAGGGACTGAGAGTGGACAAGCATAATCTTGGTGTGGGTTTTCTTTTTTAACCTTGCCTCCAGTTACCAAATTTTACCATGTTTCCCCTCAATCTAAGAACAGATCAGTCTTCTCTGCACAAATCTAAGATGCCAAAGAATTTCATGGACCATTAAGAATTGACAAACATGCTGGTCAGGTCTATCCTTCATTATTCACTTTTCTCAAAAAAGGTGTTTCCTTGGGCTGCAGAGAAAGAGCCTGCTGAATTTTTTTCCCATCCTTCCTATTCAAATATTTTTGTCCAAACTAATACTTCATCAACATAGATACAGTAGACACTTTCTTGGTCAGTGAATTCTGACCAAGATAGAAGAAAATACTCTCCCACCAAAATAAGTGGAAATAAGTTCCAGTATCTTTTCTTTCATGGTTTTTTTATTCTCTCCCCCTCAAGATTCAGATCAGTCTGGCTATGTTCTCCCTTAGGCCTTGGCCTCAGGTGTGTTTATTTTGGTATTATAAGGCTGCTTAATTTACATGCTGGCCTGTAAATTAATAAATGTAATTTACATGCTGGCCTTCTTTCTTCTAGTCCATTGATTGCTTTATACTATTTAAAAGTATCTGTAATGAATGGAGAGTTAAAGAAAGAAGAATTTGTCCCAGCACTGTTTAAAGTTTAAAAAGGAAAAAGGATACATGGGGAGATAGCTCCATAGCTCTCCTCCTTGTCAGAGACTGCACTCTGCCACCTGTTTGTTTAGTGGTTCTTTCAGAAACCCAGCCTTGGAGTAGAAACCCAACTACTTGTTATAGGTCTCCAACCAGAGTTAAAGGGAACAAGAGATCAGAGAGTCACTTGCATACCTCTTGTTCTGTTTCTTCGCTTTCACGGATATTATCTTCAAGAAAATCTTCATGGAGAACTGTGAACTGGTTTATGGTTTGATTTTTTAGTCAATTCCTTTGACGTTATCTGTCATGATTAAAGCCAAGAAGACACGCCTAAAAATTATGCTCCCTCTGTTTTGAAAAAGAAAATCTGCACATTGATCCACATTGTTGTCTTCTTTTCACCCTGAGCTGTAGCCTAAAGCCTATTATAACCCGGATTTTGCCCCATCTCAGATATATTAGGTCAGATTGTATTGAAAAGGTTCTAGGAATGGTCATCAGGGTGGATGGTCAGTGGCTGCCCTGAAGGCCCGGTGGGGGTGAGGATCACACTTTCTATTTGAGGGGATGCTCGCCCCTTGATGGGTTCCCAGTCCTTTGGAAGATTTTCTTTGACTGTTTGTTGCATTTTCAAGTTGCTCGTTTCCCACCCTGATGTTTCATCTGCAAAGTTGCTTACACTGGATTCTATTTTTATTCCTATCATTAAATGGTAGTGCTGTAAATTCTGCAATTAATGTCAAATAAACTACTTTAACTCATTGATCATGGCTTATTTGCTTTCTTTCTTTTCTAACGGTAAAAAGAATTAAGCACGTAGCCAGGTGCAATAAGGTGCACCTGCAGGTCCAGTGCCTTAAGGGGTTGAGGCAGGAGGATCATTTAGGCACAGGCATCCAAGATCAGCCTGAGCAACATGGTGAGGCCCTACCTCAAAAACAACAGCAGAACTGGGGTGTCAATAAAGAGCACTTGTCTGGTGGGTTTGGAGCTCTGGGTTCAATTCCCTTACATAAGAAAATTAGATATTCTTCCTCCCACTGCATCCCATTAATGTGGTTTCATAAAGAACCCCCAAATTGTTGTACTTAATGAGAAAGCTACTTCTATCTCTAGGTTACAAGACATTTTTATAATCAACAAATCTGTTGTCCTGGTTATCAGAAAACATAGATCCCTCCCGCCCTTAACCTATTAAAACTTCAGGGACAGCCAATGCTAGCCTTCACCTTGTTCTTGTCCCAGTTCTCTATGAGGTCGTGTGTGGTTAGTCAAAAACAAGATCAAGTCATTGTCACCCTTTGGAATAACAAAGAAACACAGACAACATGAAGCCAGCAGGCCACATGTGGAATCTAGACTCTGCAAAAAAAAAAAAAAAAAATAGTTGCACGGCTTCAAAAAATTATATAAACTCTCTGTCTTCAGTTTCTTCAGCTGCACAAAGTTAAAGTTAGAATAAGTTACATGTAAAGTCTTCCATGACATTCATCTCCCCCAAATTTTTGGAGTCATACCTATTATTGTGAAAAATCACAGCCTGCATTATTATTATTTTTATAAGCTGATGAGTCAAAGAGTTCTCTCATTTTAATCTTAGGTATTCTCCAGGTTCACAGGTGTCTCATTTGGTTAGCCTTCTGGTCCAACCCATCTTTAACCCAGCCCATGAACACTAGTGTCTTTGTCAAAACTAGTCATTTCCAATCCTGGGCACGCGTGGGAGTCACCCAGAGAGGTTGGAAAATAGACTGATACAGAGTCCATCTAGACCAGTTAACGTGACTAAGTGTTGGGAAGCCTCAAACACTTCTGTCCATTAGCTTTTGTTGCATAACAAGCCACTCTAAAGCCTAGTGACTTAAAAGAACAGCCATGTATGACATTTACCCCATAAATATGTACAATTATTATGTGATAAATCTAGGCATTCAAAAACTTGAACATTAAAAATAATAAAAATAATTTTAGAACACTAAAAAGAGCAACCATGTTTATGGCTCAGAAACCTATTGGTTGTCAGTTTGAGTTGTTCTCAGCTGAGTGGTTCTCTCTGTCTTGGTTTATATCTGCTGTGAACTCCCTGCTTTGCTGGGAGCTGGTTGGTCTCCAGTGGCCTTAATTTGAGTACGTGAACTCTGTTTTTCAGCCCCTGTGGGCTGGGCCGGATAAGTTCTAGGGTTCAAGACAAGCACACAAGACCCCTTGAGGCCTACAAATAGATCTGATATAATCATTTCTGTTTATCCTACTGAGAAAACCAAAGTCCAGCCCAGACTCACAGGTACAGGAGTGGGAAGAAAGTCCACTTCCAGGTGGGAAAGCTACGAGATCACATTGCCAGAAGAGGAGTTAAAAATTGCAGTCTTTTAAAAATTTACCACAAATCCATATTTTAAAAAGCTCTTTCAGAGTTTCTAATGTGCAGCTAAATTTACAAAATACAAACAACACGGCCACTTGTTTCCTCACTTGTTCTGCAGCCTCACCATTATCTGTGCCAGCTTTCTCAAATGCCATCATCATTTGTAGTCTCAACTCCTTTAATGAAAAACAATTCACAAGTTCTATTCTTGCAAAGTAGTTACCACCCAGAAGCTGAGTTTATGCAAGTTGAAAAAAAATCTTCCATGGACCACAATGAATTAGACACTGAGACAAAGGGATATCTTTAAAAGGTAAATGTTCCCACTTTATGCCACGGCTAAACCAGATGATCAACTATACCTCATCCACCTCTGCTAGCCTCTGCCTCCCATGACCCATTGCTGTCTCTCAGAAAGTCAAACAGTAGCACAAGCTGGCACATTTCAAGGCTAAGGATCTTTGGTCCCCATTTAGCACCCTCAGGATAGTTGAAATGAAAAAATTCATCCACTAGGAAGACCTTTGAATGACAGATTGGGTTCATTTAAGGAGAATATTTTCTTGCTCTGGGAGCTCATTGCTGTGAGGCCATTGAGTCATCTAGCCTTTGGTTAAAGACCTTTGATAGTATGGAGTATTCTTTAGTCAAAGGGCCCTAAATTATTGATTATAGTTGCTGCAAATCTCTTACTGCTCATGGGACTCTTTCCTCCCTAAGTGGGGCTATGCCCAAGGGGGTGAATCATTTGTGAAATGAAAATTAAAGGCAAAAATAAAACCATGAAGACTCATCAAGCATGAGAAAACATTTGTCGGCCCATAATGGTTTACTAAGCAAAACAATTTTGAATTAATAGTGGTAGAGGTTGCCTGGGAGTGTAGCTTAGTGGTAAAGTGCTTCCCTGGCATGCGTGAGCCCTTAGATTTAATGCCAAGCACCACAAAAATAAAAAGAAAATAAAATTATAAAAATAAATAGATGGAGGTAGCCAGTCACAGGGACAGCCTCTGTGCTGTCACCTTCAGAATTCTCCTCTACCCTACACAGCGGACATGTAGAGCGCATATGTAAGAACAGGGGCATTCATTATGGTCCCCTCGCAAACATGAAAGCTGGGGTCTAGTAACATTAAGAACCAAGGAGTCGAACTGACATACAGACCCAGAGAGGTTAGGTAACTTGCCCTAGGTAACGCCACTGTGTTGGGCACCATTAGTTTATCTGTCACCAGACAGTTCTCCTGATGAAGAAAAATTGACTGTCCACATGAAAACATACCTCTGGCATGTGCTAGCTATCAGAGACTCGGCTGACATGCAGGTGGCTTAAGCACTGTTGACAACTGCCCTGGGTTGGCATTCCTCCAAAAGAAAGATGCTTACTGACTCCCCACAGATGCATATTTTTGAATCAGGACGACTCACATCCCCACATCAAGGCCTGAGCATATTGACACTTGGGGGACACCAGACTGTGTGCTGAGCTCTGTTAGAACAAATCACCTTCAGCGCAACAAGCTTCTCTTTACCCACATCCTGTCAGGAAAAGTCAAAGCCTATGGATTAATTTCAATACAAATAATGATACTTTTGCATTTAAAAAAACCATTTATTTATTTCCTCCTGTGACCTTAGTGCAGATATTATTATTCACATTGAATAATTGATTAAATTTTTAAATCATCCCCTTTCTCGTCGAACAGCTTATATGTATGGATGTTTACTGTGTGGCAGACGCTGTGCTCAACCCTTTTCATGCCTTATCTCTTCTAGTTCTCCCAGACACCTGTGAGGCCATTACTATGTTTATCTCTACACTATAGATTTCAAAAAAATTACTGGTGTTGAGAGAAATAAAATTACTTGCCACAAGTCACATGCTTGATTGGCAGACTCTGGGCCAAGTTCATATTTGTGTCACAATTCCTGAGGCTCGTTCTCAGACCTTGCATCTCCTATTCCTGAAGGCTGAGACTGGAAGTCCCCATTCTGAGCAGCGAAGATGGACCGTAGTAAAAGTAACCAGTTCAAACGTCCTTCCCTTTCCTTCATCCTTCCCACCCGAGCATTTGCTTTTGGGTCCTAAGTAGGGGCTAAGTGAAGCAGGAGGAGACTCCCATGCCCGCTGGGGGCGCTCACAGCTGAGGGCACTGGTTGTTATGGCCTCCCTGTTTTTGTGTACATTCCCGTCCCGGACGTGGGCATGGAGCGTCATGGAGCTAGCCATCAATGATTTGTGACTTCCCAAGCAGGTAAAGTTTTATCAATGGCTGTATGTATTCAACATACCCATGAGAATGAATTTTTAAAGGGTCCTAAGAACTGCCAAATTGAAACTGAAAAGAAAGAACATGGTATTGGTACCAACCAGTGGCTACAAATGTGTGTCCACAGAGGCACATTGGAGTCACCTTGCCACCACTTCCAGTGGACTCAATGTCCACATATTGCATCTCAATCGTGTTGATTTCCCTTGCTCCTCCTCACCCTTCCATGTCTGCCTTTCCCCATTCTTTCCCATCTCCATAAAGTCTACCTTCCCATGTCTTGTCATTTCTCTTTTATTTTTCTTTTATTTATAAAAATTCTCTTTTTACAAAGACACACATCATTTTGGATTAAGGGCCTACCTTACCCCCTTCTGACCTCATTAGCAGCAACCATATTTCCAAATAGTGTCACATTGTTTGATACCGGTGACTAGAATAACAGCACTTAAATTTGGGAGAGGACACAAATTCACAAAAATCAGAAGATATTCCTGAATTTGAATGTTGGTTAAAATCTCTCATGTTGTGGCTGATTAGCCGTTTATCATTTTTTCTTCATCTTAGATATTGTCATAATGTTTCCTTAATATTTTGTGAAAGAGAGAGGGAATAAAAAAAGGAGGAGGAGACATGGAAGGTGCAGGAGGAGGAGAGAAGTGGAAAAGACGAGAGAGCGAAGGTCAGAGATACTGATTCAGTTGCTCTTCTGTAGGGTCTAGAGTTGCTTTCTTCATCAGAGCCGTACCGAGAGCAGCTGGAACCCTTTCAATGTTATTCCAACAGCAAGACCCCAGATTATCCAAACGGTAAAACAAACTTCACAAGATCTGAGGTAAATTGTACAGCAATGCGAGGCTGACTAGGAGCACGCTGCTGTTCCCTCAAACTAACCTATTCTAGAAGTAGAAACATCCTTTTTCTAAGAAAAATTGTCCAAGGGGAAAACATTTCTATGATCGGCTCTGGCAAGGTCAAATCCAGAACCATGGACAGCTTCCAAAACCATCTTCCCTCCCACAGTTACTCTTAGCTGGCCACTGCCTGCCGGCTGCCTCCCTTTGGGCTGGGCCTCTGCTTGTGCTGCAACTTCCCTGCAGAGGGGAAAGCAGGTCAAGAGCAGCAGGGTGAGAGTGGCTCCCCGGCCCATGCATTAGCAGGAGAGAGGGTCCTCAGTTTGGAGCTCATCAGTGCACAGAGGAAGGACGATTTATGGTCCGCTGTGCCAATGAGGCGGCCGGCCCCTCAGAGCAGCAGCTGCAATTTCCAGACCAAATGTAACCACTTAACCACTCAGGATTAGGCTGTTCTCAGATGTTTCCTTCTGGGAAAATTCCTTTCTAACACCACAAGTCTAACAAAAGTGATTTTGTATCTCCTTCAGGCACAACGTGAAAAGCTCACATGCACACGTGAGACAGACAGTAGACTTTACGGCACATGAAATGGTACCTGCTCTGGTACCTGAAATTCCACCATTCATAGTGTATTCTTTTGAGTTATATATTCCCTTTTTTGAGTGTTGGCTTTTTTTGACACAGGTCTCACTCTACAGTCTAAGCTGGTCCTAAACTCACTAGGTAACCCAGGCTGGTGTTGAACTCAGGCAGTCCTGCTGTCTCAGCCTCCCAAGTGCTGGGATTATAGGCATATGTGCCTCCACACTCAGATTTTCTGGTGTGAGAGATCTAACTCAGGGCCTTGAGCGTAATAGACAAGCACTTCCACTGCTGAGCTATACGCCCCCCGCCCCCAGCCTACTTCTTTTTTTCTTAAGGCCTATCTCTTCTATGTATATTTTTATTCATTTCCTTTTATCCTTGGTCTCTACACTTTGGTTATCAAGTGGGGGAGGAGGGATCTTTTGTCCTCTAGTCCGCACACCAGAAAACATTTGGTGGCAATATCTGGAGACTTTTTTTTGATAAGCACAATTGTAATGAGTGTATTTAGGCTAGAAAGGGGAGTAGAAGAGAGAGAAGGCAGAGAGGTGAGTGGATTATGTGCAAAGAGAAATGGCGGAGACCACCCCCTTCTTCAGTCCCCCCGTGTCTCTGCATCCTGAGGATATGCATGCCACATCAGTGTCTCTTCACAAAATGTTGTTTCGATTTGTGGACGTTCCATGTTAGCTTCTTTTGCAAGAACCAGACCTTCATCGCCTGCATCTTTCCATTTTATTAGGAATATTAAGTCGCCACAGGCATATATCTCCCCAGTAATCATTTCTGGCTCCCGTCCTCTCTCCAAGCCCCAAGCGACACCACTGCTCTGTTCCTGGAGACATTCTTGATTGTCACAGTAAACAGCTGACCGTCATCCAGTGAGTAGTGGGCTTGGGAACGCTGCTAAGTGCCCCTAAAACACAGACAGTGCCTACCACAAGAATCCTCCAGCCCTAAGTGTCCATCATCCAAGAATGAGGTAATACTTATACTCTCCTTCCATTTTCTTGCAGCCTCATTATCATTTTGTTTGTATTTGTGTAAAACATGTAGCGTTGAGTGTATTTTTAGTTTGAGTAATAAGCATTGGACTAGAATGTTCCATTCCATTCCTTATAGTTTGTTCTCACCACTCTGGTCTTCAGGATCATTTAATTACCATGACACTCTGATATGCTGCTTCTGAGTGCTACGTCGTGGTCCACAGAGAGTATCTACACCCTGTGCTCATCCCCTGCATCTAGAAACAGACGTCCAGATTGCTCTCCACTTCCTGCCCACCATCACACCGCTGCAGAAAACATCCTTGTGCTTGCCTCTGTAAGGCCCAGGTGACAACAGCTGTGGGGAAAATAGCAAAAATAAGATTGCTAGGACCAGTCACCATGATCAAAGAGTGACAGCCAGCTGTTCGTGAAGGCTACTCCAATCTACATTCACACCAGCTGTGCATGAGGCGGCCCTACGCCTCACTGACAATGTGTTCTCCTTCACAACGCATGTCACCTGTGCCAGGATGAGCAGATTTGAGCATCACTGCATTCAGGGCGCAGTCAGCACATCCTCCTCCTCGCAGCAGTAGCTCAAGTGGCCTGTGTATGGAAGATGGAAAGGCTGAAGCTGATCCGAGGACTCAGGCAGGACCCTCATAACCATGTTGGTGGGTTATCTGAGGTCTTTTGCTATCAAACTTTTTAAAAACCACTTTTTAAAAATAATAACTTCAAGTGTGTGTCTTTGTTTTCCACCAACAGTCTCAGCATTGGTCCAGGGAACAAGTGGGCGATGGGGAAGTACGTAGGAGCTCAGTGTCTTCTGAGAGGCGCTCTGCGCAGCCACAGTTACTCTTCAGACATTCAGATTGCACTCCGGACACAGAGATCAATAAAGCAATAGAACCACAAATAACAGAAACCTACCAGTGATATATTAGCAAGGAGTGTTCAAAAGCAACTCTAAAGATAGTCCAATCACATCCCATGCCAAAGTTGGCCATCTTTGACATCCTGAAGCGAAAGTCCTTTCATCCTAAGTTGGCCAATATGGACAGTGAGCCGTGGCTGTCAGACAGATGGGTCTGAGCAGCTGGAAAGGCCACTTAGGGACACCACTAACACTGGCTGGGCCTCTAGGACTCGCGGGGAAGGGGCTATGCCCTTTATGGTGGTGGTTTCATGGGACATATGTCCTCAGGGGTGTATCAGGACAAAGATTTCTCTAAATAGTTCCTTTGGGTTAGAAAAGGGATTTTGCAAAACTCATGTTATTTTCTAGTGTTTTCTCCCTCTAAACAAGGAGCAGCTGCCAGAATATCCCTTTCCATCTGCTCCCGCATGTCTTTAGGCACCTCAGCTGAGCTCTGGTGATTCTAGCAGGTAACCACAGACATCCAGCAGGCGGCAGAGCTGCTGATCTCACCCGGGTACTGAGTTCAACAAAGCAAAACATACGCATAAGCCACTACAACTGGGCCTACTATGAGCTGCTCCAGTGGTTGCTATTCTTATCATCATAACCATCATTTTAATGAGTCTCAGGATTCAGAAGAAGATGAAGTCCTTGCTTTTAGGGCGCTTAAAGGAACAGCATAAAAAACACATGCAAAATAAACCATTGAACCAATAAAAATGCAGAATGGTATCATAAAGCTTAAGTGATTAGAAAAAGTCAGCAGAGGTCCAGGAGAGAGAACAAGACAGCACAGAGCCACACCCCAGGCCATGTGGTGAGGCTGAGCTGTGTATACTTAGATCTTCAACGTTCCATGGCTTTCTTTCCAGCTTGGTTCTACACTGGCATGAGCCATGAGACATTTTCATGAGATCTGAAAAGTAGAGCTAGTACAGCAACTTTTTGTTTCGCTTTCTTTGGTTTTGAATGCTAGGAAGGAGGGTTGGTGCGGGCATCAGTGCTCTCCAAGATCCAGAGCTCCCCATCCCGGTGCAGGGTGACCACCCCCTAGTCCCCTTATCAGGATCCTCATTCAGCTATTCCACATTCCTGCTTGGAAACTCCAGCTCTGCGTGGGGTGCCAGCTCTTCCGGCCTCACCAGCACGGTGGCAGCTGGCAGTCTGGAGGCCATGAGAACCAGATGTCGGCTTTCCTCCAGGCAGCGCTCATCTGCAGGGCTGTAGCTCTTCCTACTGTTCTCCGTTTCTCACCACACCTTCTTTGACTGCTGTGCATTTAGGGTCATATCTAAGGAGAAATGCTCTAATCCAAGGTCAGGAAGATTTACACTTGGGTTTTCCTTTAAGCATTTTACAGTTTTGCATTCAGATCTTTGGTTCTTTTTAAGTTAAATTTTGTATTTAGTGTGAAGGAGAGACTTAGCCTGTGTATACTTTCCCATTTAACATTTTGTTAAAGAGACTGCTCTTCCCCCATGAACAGTCTGGGTTCCTACACTAGTTTACATTTCGACCAGCAATAAGGGGAGGTTCCGATTTCCTCACTTCTGTGCCAACACTTGTTACAGTCTATCTCAGGATTCTAGCCATCCTAAGTAAATCCTAAGCCATCCCACTTTCTATTTGCATTTCCTCAGTGACTGATGATGTCAAGAATCTCTTCATGTGGATCTTCATTTTTTAAATAAATTTTATTTTTGGAGCAGCTTTATATTCACAGAAAAATTGCAAAAACAGCTCACATGTATCTCATCACCATTATTCTCCATTATTAGTACCTTACACTAGTATTACACACCACAGTTAATGAACCTTAAGCTGGGCATGGTGGCACATGCCTGTAATCCTAGCACTTGGGAGGCTGAGGCAGGAGGATTGCCAAGAGTTTGAGGCCAGCCTGGGCTATAGGACCTGACTCAATAAAAATTAATGAACCAATATAGACACATCATTACTAACAAAAGGCTATATTTTGTTCATATTTCCTTGGTTTGGGGACCAGTGTGATTTTAGACCAAAGACTAAGACATGTCCCATTTACAGGGCAATGTGCAACATACCACATCATATCCATTTATCCTTGGGCCTTTCCAAGCATGAACCTATGAGGAGCAGCCCTAAATTGAGGGGGAAATTACCTGCCTCTACTCCTCTCCCCTTAAAAGAGAGGCAACTGTCAGGGTTCCAGTCTTAGCAGTTTGATTCAGCATTCCCTAAAAATTCCTTCATCTTCAACTCAGGGAGGAAAAGATATAGTTATCAGGTCAATAACATGCACACACGCGCACTGAAATCTCCTATTCTGGGTCAGTCTCCCCTGGCCCTGGGTCTCCTACTCTCCTCTTCTTCCTGAGCCAGGCTACGTTGACAAGTTAATCATGAGCTGGCACTGTCCACTGTGGCCAGCACAGGAAAGGTGGAATGGAGATACCAAACCTATTCCAGGAGGAAAAACAAGTCAGGGAGGGTGGGTTGGCAAAGCAATGACTGTTAATCTATTTACCTGTCATTTCCAGAGAACTTTGAAAGTTTCCTACCTCTGTGTTTTCACCTTATAGAAAAGGCAGTCATCATTGAACAGTGAAAATTGATTCTGCCTTAGGTGTTTCTACTTAGCCAGGGGATCCACAGGCGGCTTTGGATTTGCATTTCTATCGTTCCTCTCCCAGCCTGATTAAGGTAACCTGTGCTTCCCAATCGGCCCATTAGTTTTCACAACCACCTTTGGCGTCTCACAGTCCTAATCAAACTCCATTTTGGAAATACTAGTCATCGCTCAGAAACTTGAGAAACTTTCTGCTTTCCCTCCCTGTGAAGTTTTAGGAAAAGGTTTATTTCCCCCGCTAGGCTTGTTTTACTCAGCTGAAGTCATTGGAGACAGCATAAACTTTGCATTTTTATCAGACTTCTTTCAAATGTGCTAGGACGGCCGTTGAATTTCAATGATTACGTTCAATGATTTGCAGTACAGAGTATCAAAACTGCCCACTCCCAGAGCTTGCCTTTTGGTGAAAGTCCAGACAGCACAGCATTTACTATCTATTCATTCTCAAGACGACCATCGACTCTTTTTTCTTTCACAAATAATTATGAGTGCTCTACTTTGAGCCCAGCATCTATGTTAGCAGCCAGAAGCAAACAAAAACTTTAAGACACTCTGCTCTACTTCAAAAGTCGTTATCTACTTGGGAGTCGAGGAACACATAAACTATGGCTAAATAACACTATGAAGCAACGTGAGTGTGTGTGTTTTAAGCAAATTTTCCAGGATTTACATGCTCACGATAGGCAACTTGAGAGATGACGTCCCCATTCCAGAAGTAGTGCCAGGGACCAAACGTGTCTGTTCTTTTGTAGAACTAATGAGGCTAATGTTAAGAATCAAAACTATTGTCTGTCTTTCAGTGTTAACTGTGGTTTTTGTGGTTATTTTTGATATTGTATCTTCCTATTTGGTCATACAACTTCCTCAGAAGATTTCACCAGAAATTATTTTAAGCTGCAATGAGAACTAATATGGGTTCTGAAAAGAGTTCTTTGCCACGTACGTTTGTTCTCTCCATACACCAGTCTCCCCCCATCTTGATTTCCCTCCAGCCTAGGATGCTGAGCTTACTCCTGCCAGCTCTTGTCATTGGCTTTTGCTACCTGTCACTCACATAGGACTACAGCCACCCTCCCCCACTTAGGGCTGCCCCATTCTCTGACTCCTCGCGTGCACATGGGTCCTCCAGCTCAAGAACAAAGCCTCAGAGCAGAGAAACTCATACCGCTGTAGATTCAAAGGCTCTGGAATCCGTAGCCCTCTGTGGGGCCATGCCCCTCCACTGCGTGTGAGTTGGTCAGTCAGGCCTATCTTGCTAATTTATGGATTTTACTCTCCTTCTGCCCAGTGTCCTTGTATATCTACCCTCACTCTCAGCTTCCCCCCAGTACGCTAGGAACTTCTTCAAGCCAGGCACGGTGGCACAAACCTGTAACCAATATTTTGTGAGGCTGTGGCAGGAGGATTGCAAGTCGGAGCCCAGTTTGGGTAATTTAGTTGGGTCCTGTCTTTAAAAAGAAATTTTAAAATGGGCTGCAAATATAGCTCCAGGTAAAGGCCCCAGCTTCAACCCCTGGTACTAAGGGAGAAAAAAACTGTGCAGCTAGTTGAAAGCAAGTATGTCTCTGCTTACTTTCTCTTCTATGTTTCACTTAATCATCTTGGGGAAGAACTACCCCCTCATCTAAGCCCATGCCCGAGGGCTCTGAATACCCATCCTTCTCCTTTGGCATTGCCTCCATCGACTTACCTTTTGTTTTATCTTCCTCAAGTCTGCTTCCACTTTCCTTGAGAGCCTGTTCGAAGGTTCTAGCAGCAGAGCACAGCTACTCTTATACCCTGGATAGCAGAATGGTCCTCCTCTAGCGGGGAAGGTCATCCTCTTTGGCTGAGCACTCAGCTTCAGGAGGGATGCACATGGACTGGTGAGGGAGGGAGGGGACACCCGCCTAGCCAGTCAGATCAGCCGAATCAACCCTAGCGATCAGTGGGGTAACAGATGTCACAGCCCGATCGCCCTCACATCCTGCTTCCGCTTCCCTTTCCTGAAAGATGTCAACAAAACTTTTTTAAAAAATCTCAACAGGTTTACCTGTCTTGCGCCTCCCTCTGGTCTGACCTTCCTTCTGTCTTCCCTACAGCTGAGCATATTGGACGCAATTGTTTCCTTCCACAGTCATGCCTTGCCTCAACATTCATTCAAGTCTTTAACCCACTCTAATCTGCTGTGCATCTGGGCCACTGACCTGAAAATGGCCATGCCACGAGATCCGAACACTCCTCCGTGGGGAACCTGGCAGACCTTCCCATCTTCCTCTTCCTGATTCTTCCTGCAACTCACGGCACTACCCATCACTCTGTCCTTTCTGAAACACCCTCTGCCTTTGGCTCCCAAGCCCCACCCCTACCCAGGCTTCCCTACATCTCTGATTACTGCTGCCCAGTCTCCTCGATGAGCTTATCTTCCTGGGAGCAGTCACGGAAGGCCCCTGCTGGTCCATCTTTGCCGAAGGATCTTTCTGGCTGATTGCCCCCACATGCTGACAGTGCATAAGTATCTATCTAAATCTTTCTCCTTGGCTTCATATGAATATATCTAGTTGCCTATGAGATATCCAAGCTCAACTGAACATTTGATTTATTACTTTCCCCCAGAATAAGTCCCAATTTTTTATTCTAGTGAATAACACCATGCCACTCTGTTGCCGAATCCAGAAACTGTGAGTCGCTCTTGCTTTCTTTCTTTCATATCTCTTTACCTAATTGATGACAATTTCACATGTCCCCTACATTGCCCATCTTCTCTCTGCTACCCCAGCTCGAGGCAGCACATCTGTCGGAAGACCCAGACTACACAAACTTCAGGCTTCAGGCCCTTAGAAAAATTAGTAGGCCTGAGCTCAGTTTATACCCAAAGAGGGCCTTGTAAACGCACTTGATTCTCAAGCTTTGTGATTGTAATTGGTACTTGTGACCATGCGCTACATCTGCCTCCTGCTCGCTGTAACCGCCCCTTCCCCTATCCCATAAAAACTCTGCCTACCTCCTGTTCCAGGATCTCGGCACAGATCTACTGCGTTGGTGAAGTCTGAGAGCCCGAGCTTACGCCCAGAATAAAGGCTCTTTGCTTTTGCATGCGTGCTCGGTCTCGTGGAGGTCTTTGGGGATTATGCAATCTGGGCATAACACCATCGCTTCGTTATTGCATCTTTTACAGCCGTCTCAGTTCATTCCCTTTGCCTCCACAACCGCCCTGCTCTCTGTTGCAGTCAGATTACATTTTATAAATCGTTAACCTGACTTTGTCATTTCCTTATTTAAATAATTTCAGTAGTTCTCCAAAGTTTTTAGGATAAAATTCAAAGTCTTTAGCGTGTCTTCAAATGCTTTCCTTTACCTGGGATCTGCCCACCTCCCCAGCCTCACCTCTTACCATCCTACCTCCTGTAATAGGGCCCCGCTGTAGATAGTGCAAATTGCCACTCACGGGTACTTAGGGTCATCATGTGCTTTATATACACTCCTCCTTTTTTCTAGAACTGGCTAATAAACTCCAACTCCTATGACACGTGTCTAAATTGGAGATCTCCCCTCTATCCGTGCACGTCATCATGTGCTCCTACCAGCCTAGGACCTGTCATTGACTCCACCCACTGCACTGTGATCCACTTGGAAGAAAGTGCCAAGATTTTTGTTTAATTAAAAACAATTATTTGTAGTCCCGGGGGGTTGTGCCCAGGGCCTCACACCCAGCTATGTCCCAGCCCTCTTTTCCTTTTGCAGCAGGGTTTCTCTAAGTCACTAAGTTGCCCAGACTGAGGTCAATCTTACAATTCTCCTGCGCTAGCTCCCAGAGTGCTGGAGTTACAGACATGTGCCACCATATCCAGCTAAAAATGCTGAATTTTAATTCCTTTGTATATCTCTCGAATCTAGCACGTTGTCTCACACATACTCAAAAGTATTTGTTGAATAAATAAAAGATTTGATGACCATAATGGGCGGTAGGCTCTTAAAAGGCCATTCCAAGAGAAGACATCCCAAGATGGACGTCCCTTCCTGGCAAGAGATAGCACCATTGTCATATTGATGGTTAGTGGCAATGTCTTACTACTGTAGCTCTTGTCCTTGCTCATAAACAGCCCCTGAAGACCACTGAAGTTAGAACCTAAAATTGTTTTAGTAGATAATATTTCCAAGGACTTAGGTTTGAGAAAAACAAAAACAGCCAAGAAAGCTGGGCAAGGGTGGTTGTCTTTTGAGTCACGGGGAGTCAGTTGTCATTTCCAAGCCCCAGTTCATGACAGCTAATTTTCCTATTGACTTTTATTTTATTTTATTTTTTGCCTTTTCCTACATAAGCTTTAAAATTGTTACAATCACAGAACACAAAACTCACTTTTGTTAGGCTTCTTTGCCATAGAGAAAAATATACTTCCAGATTTTTTGTTTTTAAGACAAGGTCTTGCTCTGCAGCCCAGGCTGGTCCTCAACTCACTGGTGTAGTACAGGCTGGCCTTGGACTCAGAACAATCTGCCTGCCTCAGCTTCCTGAGTGCTGCAAGTACAGGTGTGCGCTGCAATGCCCAGCTTTATGTGGTATGGGGGAATCAAACGGAAGGCCTGGCACTTGCGAGGCAAGTGCTTTTACCACTGTGCCATCCCTCCATCCCCTCACTTACAAATTTTCAAAGAGAGAAACAGAGAAAGATAGCGACAGAGACAGACAGAGAGATTGAGTGAGAGAGAGAGAGAGAGAGAGAGAGAGAGAGAGAGAGAGAGACTTTGTCACAAGCAGGGAAGACTCTCTGTGCTCCTAAGCAGATTCACACAGGACACGGATAACTCCTATACACGTTTGCCTCTGTGTGTGCTCTTGGCCGTCTCACTTCCCTATGGATATGTTACTTTCTACAGGTATTAGAGCCCCTGTGAGTTGATTTTCTTGTGATTCAAAGTAGGAAAATGACTTGATTATGCATAAGTTTAAAAATTCATTGTCTGTAATAGGCCATGGCAGTGACTGGGCACAACCTTCTGCTGCTTACCAAGGAACTTAGAGAAACCAACAAGTCTTGTTCCTTCTGCCTCCAGGATTTTCTGCTGTTGTTGTTTCTTCCCACTCCCCTCTTACACATCAACACTAAGACACTAGTCTCCTATCCTAACTGATCTAGTTCCTTTTTCATCTTTTGTTTCTTCTGTAAGACATTATCCATGCCACAGATGAAGTTAAAACACCAAAATAAATCTAACTCTTATCACCCTTTGCTCTGAAAACCTTCAATCTCCTCAGTTCAGATTCGTCAGTTTACTTCAGAATAAAGTCAAAATGCCATAAGCTGGCACTTTGTAATTTTGAAGTGATATATATGTGCAGAGAACATTCAAGTTCAATGTAAACATTATGTATCCCATATATAAATATCAATAAAATGGGGGAAAAAACACTGAATGGGACTCTGACTTTCTTCCCAGCTTCAGGTCCTGCTTCTGTCCTTCTATTGCCTGGTGCTCTAGCCACAGGTCATCAAATACCCCCTATGCCTTGCCAATTCCTTGTGCTTCCCTGGAACCCTGCCTGGCATATCCTTCCCCAGCCAACCCACCTACTGAGATCTACCAGACCAGGCAGATCAGTGAAACCTTCCTCAGGAGATAATTAGACAAAGTGGATTTGAAAAAAAAAAAACCCTGCTTATTAAAAAGATCAAAGACCTCATAAGTTGGTGAAGAATTACTAACCAAACTGTGGTAAAAAGAGCAGGTACCTAGAGCCGGAAGCATATTGCATGCTGTAGCTTTTGTTCTGGATGCATCTGCTGATGCAGAGAAGACCTCTGAGCCGCTGGATTATGTTTCTGGAAATCTTTCAGAAGCTGAGAGGACAAAAGATGGAGTCTAGAGGTCCAACAAGAGCTGGAATGCCAAGGACTGCATCCCTGACATTTAGCTAGCCAAAAGTATATTAGTCCTCATGAGATCATCAAGATTCAGCCAAGAAAGTGTCAAACACCAGATCTGCATTAAGGTAGCATTCCTAAGGACTGTGGCAGAAACACACATCTCTCTGGGGGAAGATATCATCATATGACATCACATTTATTTCTATAAACCCTCTTCCAAGTACAAAGCTCAGCATACCATCAAAAATAACCAAGCCTCTTCAGGAACCGGGCAAAACCAGTGACCAGCATTAGACTTTGATAACCTAAGGGTGAGTGTTGTATTTCTACAGTGGCTTCTCATGAACAGAAAATAAGAATAAAACTTAACTAATAAAAAAATGGGAGAATGATGGTAACTAACCCAAAAGATGAGCAAGAAAGGAGGAAAGGGAGGCATACACAGCAGGAAGGACACACTGAAGAGATATTGACCCTTCAGTTGCAGCTCGGGTGTCTGCTCCTTCCCCAGCTATTCCTAGTCCCCTCCCACTGCTTCCTCATATCTTACTCAGATCTCTTGTGGCATTTACCCTGTTGTGTTATCATAAATTGTCCAGGTGCTTATATTTTCCGTTGTATTTTGCATAACTTGAAAGGAAGTATTCTGTTTATCTTTGTATCTTCAATGCATAGCCCAGGGCTTAGTTTACAGTAGGAGTTCCACAAATGTGCATTGAATTAAAAAATCATTTGAAATGAATTGACTAAAAGAATACCGAGCTCTGGCACTTGTGGAGCTGTTGGTCATCATACCTGCCTGAAGGGATGGCCGTGTGGCCCACAGAGACCATTAGGTTACATATCCTAAATCTGGAGCATCTGTGCAAGAGCTTCTGACCCAAGTGGTACTAACCAGAACTCTTATGTAAGATTTAAAGTACAAAGAGCAATAAGGCAGAATTGGATTTCTCTATGTATCACAACTATAAAATATATGTCTAGTGATCTCAGAAGCCATTTTCCATCTTACAAGAAGATAGTCACATGAAAATAGGGTCAGTATACAAAGCAAAACAGAGCTAGAAATAACAGGAAAGACAGAAAGCATTGCCTGAGCCTGGGGACTCAGCTCTGACTGAATTCATATCCCCTGACTTCCTTTGTTAAGCAGCCAATAAACTCCCTTTGTTTCTTAAGTTTATTTCAGTTTTTGTGACTTATAACCAAAAGAGTACTAATAAATACCAAAGACTTCCATAAAAATTATATATAAGGACTCTCAGGTCAACTTGTTTTAGGATAGGCAGTGAAGTATAAATGATCAGAAGACACATGGAAGAGAACATCCAACAACCACCATTTATGGGAAGGTTTACTTTAACTCACAGTTTCAGAAGGTCTCGATCCATTCATGGACAGTTGGCAATGGTAGAAGCATATGGCGGACGTCTAGCTGGGGAGAGGCCAACCTGCATGGCAAGAGAGAAAGCAGAGTAAGCAAGCAAGAGGGGAACGAGCAGATTTCCTTCATCGTCAGGCATCCACTCCTTCTGAGTAGGCCCTGACAGCTAAAGGTGCATGATACCCATAGATAATCCACAACAAAAAGCCAAATACATGAGGCTTCTGGGGGACATACCAAATCCAAATCATAGCATTCTGCCTCTGGACCCCAAAACACTCGTGTGCACGAGGCTTCTGGGGGACATACCAAATCCAAATCATAGCATTCTGCCTCTGGACCCCAAAACACTCGTGTGCACCTCCTTCATAAAATGCATTTAGTGAATCACTAGGAGCCGCCAAAGTCTTAACAGTTCCAGCACTGCTCAAAAGTCTAAAAGACTCAAGGCAAACTCTTTAGCTTCTGTGAAAATCAAAGTTAAACACTTCCAACATACAAAGCCACAGGGGAAACATTACCATCCCAAGAGAGAATAACAGGAGCATAGAAAGCAATCAGACAAAAGCAAGCACGAAACGCAGCGGGTGAGCACGGAATCCTGCAGTCTCATACATCATGTAGCTCTATGGCTGGTACGTGGGTCAGGCTGTGGTGAGACAGGAGCTCCAACGGCCTTAGGTGGCTCTGCCCTTATGCCATTGCTTCTGGCCGTGACTTCCATGGCTTCCCTTTGAGGGTGGCTCTTCTCACAACCTATGGCCTTCCTGTGCAGGTGACCCGTGTTTCTAGCATCTCCAAATTTCCAGGATCTCCACCGCTTCAACTTCGCCTTCACAACGTCGTGCGCTGCCTGCTCTTCCAAAGGCACACTGCCGGGTCTCCAGGCCTTCTTCTGGAAGTCTAGAATGAAACTTTCCTGACCCCACAACTCTTGCATTCTGCATGCCTGTGAAACCACATGGACAACAGCAAAGTCTACCGCTGGCTGGTGAGTGGTCTGGCCCCCTCGGACCATTGCTGCAGCAGCCTGCAAGTGCCTGCAAGGCTGACCTCCAGAGAGCTGAACTCTAGCAAACACTTCCCTCTTTGGCCCTACTGAGCGCTCTTCTTCAAGCAAAGTCTTTTGCCTTTGCAGTCTTGATCTTGCAAAGGATAGAACCTTGCTGATTCCTGAGAAGCCCTTATGACGTCTTTTCTATGGTCCAGATGCAGATTACTTAACTTCTTTTTAATGCTAATCTCTTCAAGAACCATTTACTCTTTTGCTCCAACTTCCAAGTCACTTTCTTTCAGGCAAAACTGAGAACATTATATATATATATATATATATATATATATATATATATATATATATATATATATATATTTTTTTTTTTTTTTTTCCTCTGCCACTTTTTCCTGCTTTTCACTGTGGAGCTGGCTGAAAGCCCCAGCCGGTACCCATCTCACAGCCGGAACGCTGGGCTGCACTGAAATTTCCTCAGACAGGTTAACTGGCCCAATACCCTTAATCTCAGTTTCAGGCAAAGTCTCAGATGGGGGTGAAATACCAACACACTTTTTGTTAGAGCATTGCATAGATCAATTGCCAATAGAGTCCTCCTTCCCATCAGGCCTCTACAACTTGTACTGCTTTCACCATTCTGGTCTTCTGAGCCCTGACCAAAATCTTCCCTCAAGCTTGACTCAGGATTCTAAGGCTTCTTTAGCCAGCATCTTCAAAGCTTCCCAAAGTCCTTGTATGAACCACTTCCTAAGGCTTCTCCACCACCACATTGTCCTGTAAAGGGATAGCAACAACCCCACTTCTCTGGTACCAGTTTTTGGTATTAGCTGCTTTTACATTGTTGGGACGGGAGACCTAACATTCACAACTTAAGGTTTAGCTGACAGTTTCCGAAGGCCTTGGTTCCTTCGTGGACAGGTGACAATGGTTAAAACACACAGCAGAGGCCTAGATAGAGAGAAGCTGCTCACCACATGGCAAGACAGGAAGAAGACTAAGTGAGGAAGGGTGGAGCTATCATATTTCTTTCCAGGTCAAGCCCCCGCTATCCGCCCCTTCAGAGGAGGCCTGTTGTGGCAAGAATCCGCAGCATCCCCCTTAAAGCCTCGTGCACCTATGGAACTGCGTACCGTTGGGAGGTGGGGGCTAGCTGGGAGGGCTGGGTGCTTGGAGCTTGACCTGGAGGAGGTGTGCTTGCTCCACCCTTCCTCCTAGATTTGGCTCTGTCCTGCCATGCCATAGGGAGCTCTTTCTCCTTCTCCAGCCCTGCCATGTGTTTCTGCCACTGCCAGCCACCCACAAACTGAGACCTTCTGAAACTGTGAGTTAAAATAGACTTCCTCCCCTCATTTGTGCACGTTGTGCACTCTGTCCCAGCAACCAAAAAGTAGCGAGTGCAGGGCCCACCTCCCAATTTCTGAGGAACACTTCAGAGCCAAACCAAAACAGATGGTAAAGTACAAGTAGATACTTAAGCAGGACCATCAGAGTTGGTTGCAAGCAATAAAAAAAAAAACAAACTATTAACAATTCTGCTAGATTTTTGAACAGATTACAATTCATACATCTAACTACGTGTTGACTCTTTCATACTTGTTACCTTGGGGAAATCAAACACTTATTCTAATCACTTGGGAAGAACTAGGTAAAAGATCAAGAGTATGTAGAGAAAAGGCTACCAAATTAGAAGGATCATGAGGTTAAAGGTGAATGGAAATAGTGAGAATGGAAAGGGTCAAGTTCAGGGGAGAGGAAAGCCAGAGGTCACCCAATAAAGAAAGGTCAAGGGAAAGCACTAACTGGACGATGTTGGAGACAGACCCTCCTGGAAGGCATGAACCTGAGGAATCAGGTCCCTGAGCCCCTGGCTTGAGCCATGGACACCTGGCTTTCCATAAGCCCACCATCCCACAGCCAGGGAAAGTCCTGGTGTCAGTTAGAGAGGAAAGGCAAGGATGCCACTGCCCGTAGGAAGACTCTGAGAAGTGCCCAGTCACTTGGCCTCTGATGGCCACACTGCTGAGGGCGTTTAGAGGTCACAAGACAAAGGGGGGGGGGTCAGATTGAGGCAGATTTTCTTGCAGGCAGGAACGTGAGCCCTGGGCAGCCCAAAGAAACTTTGGCTTTTCTTCCATTCCAGAGGAAATGAACACGGAACACGGATGCTGTAAGTTTCTCTGTTGCACGTTTCAATGAAAACTTGCCTCCTCTTACACACACACACACACACACACACACACACACACACACACACACATGCACACACACGCACAATGGCCCTAACAGGAGAAGCCCCTCTTTTATTTATATATGAGCTTCCATCTCTTTCCATACCATCCCCCACAAATGTTGATACAATATTTATTAAGGTTTAAATAGCACTGTTAAGTGCACACGTTGATTTAGTATGATGGAGTATGTCAGTGCAAAGAACAGGAACTCAGCCGCAGAGAAGGGACCCCAAAGGACAAGTAGATACGTCATTAGCTAAAGACCCAAGCTAGCAAAGGCTACAGCAGGGCAGAGTCATTCTTTAATTAAAGCTTTCTTTGCTTTCTTTACACCTATCGCTAACACCATTTTTATAAACAAGTGTTAAAACCATATCAAATAATATATGAATAAGGTTAAAAATATTCAAATGGTACAGACTGGCATTAAATGAGCAGTAAGCTCCCCAGCTTGCCTTCCCCACCCTCATCTCATAGTTCAGAGGAAATACTTTCTATTTTTTGTTTTCATTTCTTCTGGGAAGTTTTCATCTGAGATTGAAACAAAACAAAACAAATGTGCTGTCCATTCCCTGGCTTCGCAGCATCTGAGAGGAGCAAGGCGGTTCCATTCTCTTCAGAATTTGGTTCACTTAGGTCTCCAGCCATCGGACATTATTCTGAATCTTGTTAGTTATTGGTGTAGTTTTTTTTATTGTCTCTACTTTTTCAATAATATATATCTTTATATTTTTAAGTATTATATAAATAATCTGCTTTGTTACATTTTTCACACAAAATGTCTTGCTTTATCTCAAAGTGAGATGAAGAAATTTGTGCCCCTTTCCTGGCCCTG
The DNA here is from genome assembly GCA_004027205.1 of Ctenodactylus gundi. Lineage (NCBI taxonomy): Eukaryota > Metazoa > Chordata > Mammalia > Rodentia > Ctenodactylidae > Ctenodactylus > Ctenodactylus gundi. The sequence continues at coordinate 68,171 of PVKB01002311.1, forward strand.
TCTTCTCCTGCTCGTATCTTGCATTCCACCAGTTACAGCATTCCCTACAGAGTCAGTTTTGTTTGTTCTCTTGAGACAGGCTCTGGCTCCGTAGTCCAGGCTGGTCCTGAACTCATCATGTAGCCCAGGCTGGCCTTGAACTCACAGCAATTCTCCTGCCTCAGCCTCCTGAGTTCTGAGATTACAGTGTGTGCCACCACACCCAGCTAGTATGTGGGGCTGGGGGATCAAACCCAGGGCCTTGCTCATCCTAGGCAAGTGCTGCAATCACTGAGCTACGCCCCAGCCCCTACAGTGTCAACTTTCAAAAATTTTTCCCTTTTTATTAATATATATATGCAGTACATAATGGTTACAATGAACTTGGGTATTTTTACAGTGCCAATTAGTACATATACTTTCTAGTTTGTAACTATAATTAAATATTCAGTTTTGATTCTAAAAATTGAAACTAGTAACCATTTAATCATAGCTATATAAATACAATTATATGTTACTTACTACAGAAATAATGTGATACAATCCACTGGAAAAGAAATAGAAGCAGATGTCCCCAACTGCCATGAAGGAGGCGGACCCAAGCATAAAGCCAACTGCATTCTCCTCCCTCACTTTCTACCAGTAGCTTAAGTCTGAACCAGATTTTTCTGATTTTATATTTGAGCCAATATTTTTCAACTCTATCCAGTTTTTTTTCTTGAATTTCTAATTGTCCTGGGTTTTTTTTTTTTTTTTTGTAAAAAGAAAGAAAAACTCAAGTCTTTTTCTTCACTGAAATAAGATTTTCCATTTTTGAAATTGTTCTGTTAATCCAATTGTTAACCCGATTGTTCTGTTAATCCAATTGTTAATCCATTCTCCTGTTCCTACTCCTCCTCCTTCTTCCTCTTCCTCTTCTCCTTTTTCTTGCTTCAAGGGATCAAAATCAGGACCTCACACAAGCCAGGCAAACATTCCGACACCCCTCACACTCTGTTCTATTCTGGGAGAAGCATTGTTTTAGAGTCCTCTGAACTCATATCCAATCAGACCTTTGTTTCTAGACCTGCTTTGGCAATGTCCTTCCAAAATTTCTGTCCACTTGCACCTAGAGTCCCAGCGCTGTGCCTGGAACCAGGGCTGCCTCTCTTCCCCTCACACCCTCCATGATGCATAGGTGAGGATTCTGAATCCAGCATGGCTGGAAAGTGTTTGTTTTACCTTCATATTTGATGAAAATTTGGCTGGACGTTAAATCTACTCTTTTTCTGCTTCCCCAGAAATTCTAAGACCATTATCTTCTGTCCCCCAGTGTTTATCTATCATGGTGTCATTGTCAGAAACCTCTCTTTCTGCCTCTTTGTCTCTCTCCCACAACAACAATGCACACAAAAATGCTTGCCACACAATTTAAATTTTTCTAATAGTCACATTTTAAAAAGGCAAAAAGAACAGGTATATTTTTAAACATTTGTGTCATCACAGGAGAGTGTTTCAACCTGTGATCAATCTCTTACAAGTTGCTATTTAGATAGATCACGTTACTGTTCTAATATTGAGTCTCAGAAATTGGTGCACATTTTGAGTTTTAAAACTTGCACTTTTCTTTAGTTGTTAACACACACTGTTATAATTTATGTGTTTATGTTTTTGCTCCTTATGTTCTCTCCAGGTGAATACTGTATCTCATGGGCTGATATTTCATCTTTCAATTTTAATCTCATACTCTTCTTCTTTCTACAGTTTTTCTCTGTGCTCTGATTTTATCTAATTCATCTTCAAATATTTTTATTTGTTAATCATATATTCAAATCCCAGTAACTCTTGTTTTTCTGAAGGTTCTTTCTTTCAGCATCCTGTTCTTTGTTCATGTAAGATTGAGACTCAAAGGATTCCAATTGAATTTCTTAAAAATTCTTATCATTTCTAAAACTTTTTCTGTGAGTTTTGTTTTTTCCTGCTAGTCTTCTCTTGGGTACTGCTTACTTCCTTCTTTGTTTGTTGACATTGGATTGCTCATTTATATTTACGAATAAAACATTAGCTTGATGAATATAGGAAGTGATAGTGGGTTTTCTCTTAAAAGTAATGGTTTCTTCTACATTTTTATACAGGACTTGGGCCCTTTCCTGAACAAGGGCAGTTGTGGTGGCTGACGGTCAGCTCAGTTCTTGAAAACTGGTTCCTCCTTATGTCCTTTCCTCCACTCAGTGCTCAAAATTTCAGAAGACTTTTCCCTTTGGATATCATTATCCACCTGAAGGACGCTAGCTTCTTCTAGATAGCTCGGTTCATTCATAGATACAGCTTCCGTTTCAGTTCATTAATTGAATCTCTTACAAAAATCAGAATCTCTGAGCTTTTGATACTCTCCTTATTTTCATACATTAGACAACTATACAGTTTTCATTTTTAAAAACCCTCATCATTGTTTCGTCAGATGTTCTTCCACTGCCATCTTGAACCTGAATGTTAATATCTTTAAAAGAAATTTCCTTCCGCCTCCAAAGGTGTTGTTGCTCGTAACATGATAAAGACAGCTCAAATTTTAGATTTGATTTTCATGGTAAATTTTCTATTACTACCTGTGGCCAAAACATAGAGAGAGTTGTTTGTTTTGGTTTTTGTTTTTTTCACTAACAAACAATGGTCCATCTCAGTGGCAGGTTAATCAGAGCCCGGCGGATGGGTATGTTCTAATTTTACTCTCCCAAGGACTGAGGCTGAAACACCTCATCGGTCTTCCAATGCGGGGAGCAATATGGCCAATCTTCTTCCTTTCCTTCTCCCAGAATGATGAGTACCTCCGCGAAATTGAAGAGTAAGGGTTTTTCTGTGTTGTCATCTGTGACACAGGGGGAAACACTGGCTCGATGGTAGGCAGAAGGGGGCCTGATCTCTGTGGAGCTGCTCTGCTCGTATGATGGTTCTGTACCGGGTGGAGCCTCAGTTGCTTCATCCATGGGGAAAGCCTAAACATACTTGCTGCATGTCCCATGGGCCTGATATAAGGACGAAAGAGCAAATGTGATCACACTTCAGCCCTCAGAACACCCTTCTTGGGAGATTAGATGAAGAGTTCAAGGCAGTGGCTCACCTGGAGGCTCTGGGGCAGAGTTCGCTGTGCTCTGCCAGCTCAACCAGAGATCTTTCCAGAGTGACTTTGGTGACCATCACCATGACGAAGACAGCACAGTTCGTGCCCTGTTGGAGCTCACTGGCCCCGGCTCTCAGAAGCCAACAGTTTCTCACGGGAGAGAAGAGAAGCCATTGCGTCCACGAAAGTACCAGGAAGGTGAGGAGGCGTACAAAAAATGGCGGGAATTGAGAAAGGCCCAGTGTCACTTCCTTTACTTCTAAATGAGGATTCAAGGGACCCCCGGAGGGAAGGAACTTGCCGAGGTAGTGACAGAGCTTGACAAGCATTTTTCAGGCTGTGTGTAATTTTCACATATTACTTCACTGGGGACCATATTTCACTCTGAGAAAGGTTCATTTGGAAGCACTTACTGCAGGTGGGTGTCTCTCCAGCATTTTTCCTACTGTGCTCTGGGAAACTATCTTAAACCTATCTTAAGCCCAGGGAGGCTTTGGACCCTGCTGTGACTCCAACATCCCTACCAAAACTCACAAGGAAAGTTAATTCCCATTGGGAAGTATTAAGAAGTGGAACCAGGTGGAACTTTTCAAAGCCCATTCTCCTGACTCATCGGTTATTGGCTTAGCATGTGCGTGGCTCTGCTGTTAAAGCAAGCGTTCAGGCTGGAGATACAGCTTAGTGGTAGAGTGCTGGCCTGCTACGTGTGAGTCCTGGGTCCAGCTTCCAGTACTGCAAAAACAAGCCAAGCAAGCGCTTTCTGGCAGGCTTACTGTCTTGCTACATGACACCACCACCTGGGGACTCCTCAGGGAGGCCCCTTCAGCAAGACGGCTCCATCTCATGAAAGCCCCTTGACTTGGAACTTTTGGTCCCCCGGACTACAAGGAATACATTTATTTCCTTTATGAGCTAGTTTGTGATATTCAGATATAGTAACCGAAAATGGACTAAGACAGACCTAAGTTCCACATAAGCACGTGCTGGAAATCAAAGCTTGAAGCCCTCTTGGAGGGCCAGTCTCCTTGCCCATGTCCCAGGCCTTCTCCCTTTCCAGTGACTTTTATGCCCTCAGGACCCAGCTTCCAGATCTGACTCCAGGTCTGAGATCCCACCCGGCAGGAGCACACATACCCTACCTTGCACCAAAGCCCCAAAGTACCCAGCACATCCCTGGCTCCAAGTGTCTCCAAGGGGCCCTAGGGCCCTGCTAGAGAAGGGTAATGGCAGGAAGCCATAATATATTAAAACACTAGATTAAAACAAACGAGAGCATTTTGGATCATGTTACACATCACTTTCCTCACGTCTGACAACAGAAAAAAATCAAAGGCGGTAAAAGACAATCGTAGACCATAATGGTCTAATAACTTGGTGATAAAAGTGCTTGTGGGAGCTGCTCAGGGAGAGGCTGCTCCTATGCAGGAATCAAAGCCCTCCTCCAAGTCCACAGTGGTATGCTCAGAGGCATTACTGCTTAAGTGCTCGTTTAAGACTTCCTCCAAAATGCAGCACGCTCACTGGAGAATCGTAATTAGGCCTCAATTGTGGGCCATATTCACACATTGTGCATCATCCTTAAAGATGACAGAAAAAAAAATTACCCAGGGCTATGTGTCATGGATCTTAGATCTTTTACCATTGTCCTCCATAAAAAAAAGGGTCACTTAATAATCCCCTGTCTAGACGCACAGCCTTCTGAATACTGAGCGATAGGACGGTTTTGCTTTGAAATGGAAGAAGAAAAGCCAGAAAAACAGGAAAGCTGTGAGCAGTAGAACCCTGGGGGTTACACCGTGGCCTTTGGACATGGTCAAAAACATAGGAAAATTGAGTGTAAGCCTTTTTCCAATCCAGTGAGATAAAAATTCTGAAAGTCACTGACCAAGGTGGTTAGGGTACACCAGCCCAGAACTGATGAAATCCTTGAAACATGTCATTTTTTGAAATAACTTTCACTTTCTGGTCTGTATAATGAAATTAAATGCATCCAAATGCCCAGCTGGGTCTCCATGACAACTCCTACTGTTGTCCCACCTTCGCGCTGCCCCCAAGCTCCTTCCCATCCCTAAGTGTCGGCTCATGGGAAAGAGCTTCCTAAGAACCGACAGAGATCAATCCTTTATTCACCCAGCATTAACCTCTGGCTCGTCGCTGTCCAGTCCACCCCACCAGCACCTTGTGGTAAGGACCTCCTCTGGGGAAGCTTGCCATCCGGGTCAGCTCCCCAGAAGGCAGACCCCAGCTTGATTCCTCGTTGCCTTTGCTTTAAATACGACTCTATCTACTGTCATTTCATCTTTTTTTCTAAACTGACCTCCTCTTCCAAAAAAAGTGGCATGTATTTATTGTTTGTTGTGTTGTTTTCTACTACCCGTCATCAGGGGCACTTACAATTCACAGGGGTCCTTCTGTCTCCCCCATCTGGCCCTTGGGCATAGATTGCCGTGGCTCGCTTGCCTTCCCCAACCCCCACCACTGCTTTGGCAGTGCTGGAGACTGAACTCAGGACGTGCTGAGCTGTATTTTCAGCCCGATTTATTTATTTATTTATTTATTTTCACCCCTGGACATTCTTGGCAAGTTGCCCAGGCTGGCCTGGACACTGCCACCCTCCTACTTCTGCCTCCTAAATGGCTACATTTACAGGTGTGTGCCACTGTGCTTGGCTTTTCCATGGGTAAGCTCTTCTTCCTTCAAACACACAAGAGCCTGTCCCATTTTAGTGTACCACCATGGAGACTAGTACTCATGGCAAAACCTCAATAACCCCTGCTCTGCTGTCTGCACTGCCGGACACAGTCAACTCTCACCTGGAGACCTGGAGTGGGGGGATAAAGAGAGAGCCTAGACAATGCCTAAATTTAATTTCTGCTGTGAATTTTTGCTTTTACTGCAAGCTTCAATTCACACCTGCCCACACACCCACCAAACCAACTCCCTCCTCATCTTTATAAGCCTTTGGGGGGAAAGAAAACCTCTGCTTTTATTTCTCCTGGCTTTGCCAAGATGTGGCTATGAGCAGAGAGATGCAACTCTGAAGGAGGAAAGCGTAGAGAGCCCTCTTATCCTCCCATCCACGGTTGACCATCCTCATGCATATTCTCTTTATGAAAATGGTAAGCACCTCCATGTTCTCTTTTCCTCTCCTTCATGGTACTTGTAGAATTTTTAGAGTTTAAGAAACCATGTCACAAAGACTTAGGTTTAGTCTATTTTCATGACAACCCTGGACGGTCAGCCACAGATTATTTCCATTTCACAGATTCTGAAGTCCATACATTTGTAAGAATCTCTTAGCTAATGATGGAGGCACCATATCAAAAAGACAGGGGTCACCCCACTGTGGTTATTGGTTCTCTTGGTGGTGGGAAACACTTAAATGTTCCTTATCTCACATCATAAAATGAAATAAACTCCAGGTATATTAAAATTATAGTACCTAAAAACATAGAAAACTATTAGAAAAGGTAGGCAAATATTTATCTGATCCCCTCAAGGAAAGAATTTTCTGAGCATAAGATAACACAAAAAAGTCAAAAGGCAGAAGACTAATTTATTAGATCACACAAAGATTCTAAACACCTAGATGTTTCACAAAAGAAGCAAACAATAAACTGAAAAAGTATTAGCCACTTGTATGACAAGGAAACGGTTAATATTCTTATTATATAAGGCATCTGTACAAATTTCTAAGGAAAAAATTAAAAATGGATAAAAGTTATGAATAATTTTCAAAATAGAAAATATACTGTTTGGCTATTATATATAAGAAAGCTCTTCAGTCAAAAAATCAAAGAAATCAAGTCAGTAGATACAGCTTCTTGTTTATCAAGTTGGCCAAAAAAAGAAAAAAGAAAGAAAGAAAGAAAGATCGCAAGTAACAGATGCCATGAAAATAAAGCAAGAGAGGAATATAAATTATGTGGCCTTTCTGGAGGGTGGGCTGTGCATCTAGGACTTGGACAACTCATATTCTCTGGCCTGGCAACTCTTCTTTAAGGATTTTTATCCTAAGAAGTAATCAGAAATGTGAGTTAAAATATCGGTAAAAGATTTTCCTTAGAAAGTAAGGTAGATCAGTAAAATAGGAAGACCATGATCTCAAAAGAAGAGGGCTTTAAGCTGTGGTGCATCTCTAAAATAGAATATTATGCAGACTTTAATATTTTAAGAAAGTTTAATGGCAAGGAAAAAAATACATATGAGATATTGCTATATAAAAACTGCTGACTGCAAACAGCCTATAAGATCTCAAATATATAATCCTATGCCAAGGGGAAAAAAGTATGTGATATGAAATGTGAGCCTTGATGCAAACTTTTAAAAATTTCCAATATCGTACAAAAAAAGCACTTATTTCATAACCAGAAAAAATAAATTGATGAAAGCCTCTGCTTTCATTTTTAACATTTTATTTTAACATTTATTTATTTATTCATTCATTCACTCATTTCATTTATTTCAACACTGGGATTGAACCCAGGGCAACTGCATGGAGATACGTCTTGAACTTTTCTCATTTTTGATTCAGGGTTTAGCTAAGTTTCTAAGGTGCCAAGCTGCCTAAACTGCACTTCAACTTGTGATTTTCCTTCTTCAGTATCCCAGTCAGCTGGAATTATAGGTGTGTGCCACCTTGCCAGGCCATTTCATTTATTTTTAAGTCTTTTATTTAGCTCACTGACTAAATCGAATACATTTAAGGCATATAATGCAACAATTTATGTATACATTGTATAGTGATTTGCACGCTCAAATCAACAATGATTAGCACACTCAAGTTACCTATCACCACTCATGCGATATTAGATCCCCATGATTTATTTATTTTATAACTGAAAGCTTGAGCCAACATGCCCATTTTTCCCATCCCCCAAGCCCCTGGCACCTACCACGCTTCTCTGTTTCTATCAATTTGACATTTACATATTCCACTTATATGCTAAATCGTACAGTACTTGTCTTTCTTTGTCTGGCTGATTTCACTTAATATAATGTCCTCCAGGCCATCTACATTGTCCCAAACGGGCTTTTGTCTTTTTAATTAAAAAAAAGTAAAAGGTAAACAGCATAATGGAACTCAATTTCCAGTCACATAATTCTAATGCCACTGTTTTCTTCACACCATCACACTTTTTCATTTCACAGAAGAAAAAAGAAAAACAAAAAGCACACAACAGCAGAGCCCAACACTTACCTGGCAGAGAAAATACCCTGATCAACAACTACATTGCCCAAAATACTCTAAAATCACTTCCGAATTGGTCAATACATTTACCTGTGATTGCATAGTTATTAGTGTTCCACTTTTTCTATTTAGTATGGTTTGATATTTAAACTCCTATGTACCAGCATAACCAACATGTATATCATGCTAGCAATGTGGCAATCATTTTTCATGAGCTCACCAAACTGCTTTCTGTTCACCCTGTGCATATAGCAAGACTACATTTCCCAACTGCCCTTGCAGTAAGGTGTGGCCAAATGATTCCATTATGGTCCTTAGAAGTAACCGCTGCTCTCAGACCTCTAGATACTTTTCAACCCTCCCTTCTTCCTCTCTTCCCTCTACTGTCAGATGCAAAGAGGAAATGGTGGAGCCTGCCTGAATCCCTGGGTGACTGACAGTGTGCAGAAAAGACACTCATTCCCCAACTGTCCTACTTACTTTCTTGTTGCTGGGATAAAATACTGGACATCCACAATTAAGGGGGGAAAGATATATTTTAGCTCAGTTTCAGAAGGTTTTCCACAGTCCATTGATGGGGCAGCTGGCAATGGCGGAAGCACATGGCAGAGGCTGGAGAACTGCTCACAGCATGGCAGACAGAAACCACGTGAGGCAGGAACCAAGTGAGCCCGGAGACTGGGCAAGGCCAGAGCTCCCCCAGGAGGAAGCCGTAACAGTGCGTCTTCTTCCATCCTTTACTTAGTTCAAACTGCCCGTTGCCCCCTCCCCAACTAAGGTGGGTGCTCCTCTTTTACTTCCAGGCCTAAAGTCAATTAGAAACACCCCAAAGCTCTGGGCAACACCCCCACCTCCCCCAGCAATCTCAACAAATTGACAAAATCTTTTCAGGTCAAAACCCAAGCATCCGGCCCCTTCCAGCCAGGCCCTACCTCTCAATAAGACACAATTTCACAGTTATGCAAATACACGAGGCTTTGGGGGGACACTCCAGATCCAAACCATAGCATTAACCCACTCACTGGCTTGTGAAGTAGGTGGGAAAAAAATTCCACTGTGCTAAGCTTCCAAGACGTGGGGATGTTTGCTACACAGTTACACTTCCCTGATCCTACAGACTTGGGGATTCTCCCACCCTCTTGGCAAACCATCCTCGGCTTAACCACTTTCCTGTCTTGGACGTCTTCCCGCTTTCCAAATAGCGCCATGATCATCGTTGAACAAATCTCAGTTTCTCATCTGCTCCTTCCAGTTTCTACTGTCAGAGTATATTCCCCAAGGGGGGTTAGCAGGGGAACTGCCAACGCTGTATCAGGATAAACTGTGTCAAAGCGCTCGCGCCCCACGGCCAAACCGCACTCCAGGCCCGCCTGACCCAACGCGAGCAGCGTCAGCCACAGAAGCGCCTCTTCCCCATCCCCAGAAAACAGCGCCGGCTTTCATTATTTTTAGCTTGCTAATGCCGTAGCAACACTTGGAAAGTGCTTTCAAGGAGGCTTTACACGGCAGCACATTGTGTGAATGCCTCTGCTGTGGATCGGGAGGCGAATGGCCTCTCGATCGCCAGCCCCTCCTTCCTGACCCTCGGGTTCCCATCCGGGCAGCCACAGGGACAGCCGTGAGTCCGGCGTTAGGGAAGTGATGACATCGCAAAACGCAGTCAAAAGAATCAAACTTCCACTGCTGTGTTCCAAAACAGACGTCTGGAAACTCGCCACAGAGACCAGAGTGTTAAGGGGCGGGGGGTGGGGGCTTTCTGTGTTTCAAAGCCGGGCTTTTGAACCTAAGAAGCCTTGGGCCTGAAGGACTCGGGGCATACGGTTTAAGTATAAATAATAGATTTGGAGGAATACGTGATTGCTCTGAGCCAGCTCGCTCTGCCCCAGGCTAGATAAAGTTGCTTGGACTGGGGCAGTGAGGAAGGCAGAAGGGAAGAAAAAGCCTCAAGGAAGGGTCTCGAAGGCCGGGCTGTGACGGAGGGAGCCCCAAAGGGCAGGCAGAAGCCGGCTCCCTGGCCCCAGAGGTCGCCTGGCCAAGGCTGTGTGGGTCCACGTGTCCGTTCAGGAAGGTTCCTCTCTAGGTGCTGTTCTGGATTCAGCAGAAGTTGCAAAAGACTCCCGTGGAATGGCATTTTAATGGGGAAAAATAGTAACAAATAAATATATGTATGATTGACTCTCTAAATATCTGAGTTCTACATCCACAGATGTAGAACCAAAAACGAACCAAAAAGGTTGGGGAGAAATACGTGTCTGGAACGAACACACACTGGCTTTTTATTTTCTTGTCATTATTCCCTGGATATAGTATAATAAGTATTTATATAGCATTGACATCATGTAGGTATTACGAGTGATTTGGAAATGAGATAAAGAATATGAGAGGGTGTGCACGTGTTATTGGCAAATTCTCTGCCATTAGATGTAAGAGACTTGGGCATGCAGGGTCATACGTATTTGATGAACATCATAGAACCAATCTAGAGATACAGAGGCATGACTGTATGGGTGCATATGTATAGTGTGTGTACGTATGTGTGCCTTTATATAAGCATGCATGTACACATAAACCAGTGTTGTCCTGAAGACAGATACAACAAAGAGTGAAGGATGATGGTGTCATTTCAAATAAATGAGGGGGTCCGGGAAGGGCTTTCTGAACATGTGACTTTTGAACCATAAAGTAGGAAAGAAGTCATGACAATATTTAAACACGGAACATTTCAGGAAGTGAGAACAGCAAGGACACAAGGCCTAGGCCGGACACCAAGAATCAGTCTATCTGGGCAGACAGCACACAAGGCAGCCGTAATTAACACTGGGAAGTGTCTGGCCCCAGAGGGCTCTGGAGGGCCAAGGTTATGAGGGTAAGGTGACCTTCAGGGGGAAGTGTCAGAGTTACCTTCACAGGGATGTGGCTGATGAGTCCCTCGGCAGGCATGGCTCCTGTGTTCCCATCTCTGGCCTTTGCCCCCTTTCCTCTGCCAGCCTCTTGGCCCCCCTCAGCACATAGCAGGCTATCACCATCCATGGACCATGCAGAGGCCGCCTGCAGGATGTTAGTCAAGTTCAGAGGAGCTAGCACGGGGACTCCGCGGAGCCCTGGCCCTCCCTTTCCTCTCCTCACTGCTGCTTACAGTCACGCTGCCACCGGGCTAGCCTTCCAGGGGCGGGTGCTAGGCTTAAATCTTCTCGCTCCTTAGAGCTCAGAAATCCAGATGAAAGAAGAAATAACATACATACTGAAATGTGAATTAACTCAAATATGCAAGTTAGTCACCAATTAACATAAATTAGTCTCTCACTGGGTGAATGTGAAAGAGGAGAATTTTTAAAAATAGCTTACTTTCCTATTTTTCTACCATGGCAGGTGAGCACAAGCCTACACATACATACACACACGCACACGTCTCCTCGTGCTCCTGAAAAGGCAGGGATCAGGAGTCTGGCACCATTTATCGACAGATGGCCGCTCCTGTTCTAAATGAACTGCAGCCAGGCCTCCTCATCGCCAAGGCCATTTGGCATAACCCCATTCATCTGCAGACTGTCTACTTCTCTCTCTCTCGGACTTCTCCTGTGACCTGCATTTTATTCTCTGCTCATGCCAAAGCGTAGCAGCTGAACCGGATTGATTAAAGTTTTAGCCCTGTCTTGTTTTAATTCAAGAGCTAAACAGAGCATTTAAATGAACCCGTAGCAGCACTGGCTGTCAGGATTCGGGAATCCGGTTAACGTTTCTCCCTCGGCAACTTCACTCCCCATTATCCTGCTCTGTTTCCAGGTTGGCTTCTGGGTGAAGTTCACGGTTGGTTAAAAATGACATCATCAGAGCAAGTGAGAGTAGATTAATGTTCACCTCCATCCGTCCATCCATCACGAAGATCCCGAGTTCATTATGTGTGCGCCAGGCGTGATTTCCCTCCACATCCCATAATTCATCCACAGATCTAATGAACCAGGATGGAGTTTGTCAGTTTCACCCAGTTCTGACTAGAAGGGACAACAATTCTTTGGTGCCTAGCTTCTTTTATCCTGGAGATTGTACTTGGAAGAGAAAGCCCCAGCACAGTGACACAAATGTCAGAGCATGTTCATTCATCATTTCTATTTACAAACACTGCGAAGGGCTCTCACACAAGCAGGGACACAGCACTCACACCTGCTCTTCTGCCCTGGGTCTTCAGCCTGATTGCTGCTTTTCAGGGAGTCACCTGGTCCCTCCATTCTGTTACTCCACTGTAATTGCCCGTGGTTCCTTTTATGACAGAGGAAGAAACACAAAAAGAAGCCAGGCATCCATCAGGTAGGGCTGGATCGGGCACATAATGTCACACTGTGCCCTCACTAAACTCTCAAGGGCCTGCTCATCCACCCACCCGTCTATTTATTTGATTCAGCAAACAGTCATCACTTGCCTTCTGTATGATAGGTACTACGCCAGGTGTCGGGCACTTCTAAAACATTCCCTGGGATTTTGTTTTTATTTGAATGTAATAAGGCCCATAGAAGAAGATGACCACCAGTGGAAAGATAGTTCATTACTTATCAGTCCCAAGGTGGGGCATAGAGCACAGCGCCAGGCCGCGCAGGGTCACATCAGAGGGTCAGTGCAAAAGCATGCATAAGAAGTGCCTTTATCACGGTTCTCAGGAAAGAGACTGGCGAGGCTGGCTGCTGGACAAGCTTAGGGCTAGATCATTTAAATGAGTTTGGTGGGATCTGGACTAAAGAGGTGGTCCCTAGTTGTCTCCTACCAGATACTGGGGTGATTTGGGCAAGGAGGATGTGTCAGTGCGGCCTGAGCCTGCTGAAAGGGTGGTGGAGGAGGAGGGTATGGATTTGGGATTTGTTGGTTTGCATATCAAAGGCATTCTCACAGCTTAGTTGTTCGCTAGCTCTAGGAATTTGCTAACCCTGGCACAGGGGGTCCCGCTCTGGGTCCACGAGGCCTCAACATGTCAAAGGATCATGAAATATAGAAAACAAGAAACATGATTAATAGATGGGGTTTCAAAAAATGTTAATTCCAGCCCTTAAAGAGCTCACAGAACTCAAAACAAACACGTGTAGTAGGGTTAGATACCGTAACTGCACAAGGGATTATACCAGTCACCTTTGGAGATGTCAGCCAAGCACATAATCCCCCCACTGTTAGAAAATATACCCAAGATTTAAAGGAATAAGCATCTTGAGCCAAGCTTATTATTCACGACCCCATCCCATGGCCACAACTAATTGGACCAAGGTGGACGTTGGTCCCCAGCTTGAAAATGAAATTTTCTGTCCTACTAATCTAGGATTGAGATTCAGAGACTGCAGACTATGTGGATGGGAACTGGAACAGGCAGACATAGCAGCAAGGAAGTAGCTGGCTTCACCATCTAGATCCGTGTTCTTCACGGCAGCTACACAGCAGAGACTTCTGGGAGCTTTTGAGAAGCCAGGGTCCCAACCCAAACACCTTAAATCAGAAATGTCTGCCGGTGGTGTCACAGCCCCAGGACTGCTATAATCGTCACACCCCTCAACCTAAACTCTTCTGAGTCAATGTCCCTCAGGAGCACCACCTCTACACTGTCCTACCATACTGTTCCGAAGTGATGGGGACGGCGTCATAGCTGGTGTGGATAAGCCTCACATTCATAGGCTCGCAGACAGCATTTGGGAGGTGAGGTACATTTTTAATCAACATTCCCCAACCATACTTCTAATAAAATGAATGTCCATCAGAGGAAGATGTGCAGTGCACCCAAGGCATCGATACATCGATTAACCAAGAAATATTTTTAGAGTGGGAGATGAATGGGAGGAAGCACAGTGTTCCTAATTTAGCTGGAGATGGGGTTCAGATGTTGGTGGAGATATCTAAATATATAAACACACATGCCCAGCACAGTCTGTTTGATTAACAGTAGAAAACCAAGCAAGATACAAGATACACACCGGATAAACAAGAGGGAAGGAAGGAAAGATCGCTCTTGAATGGGTTGGTCCAGGACACTGTCTGGAAGTGAGGGGATATCCCAAAAGGACATCCCAAATTACGGAGAGATCAGCTCTGTAGGTACACGAAAGAGCGTCCTTCTGGCCCCACTGTCCCCAGTAGGAGTTCTCTGTTGTCCCACGACCCTGGTCTAAATTCTCCTCCCTTCATTCCTTTCTCACCCCATCCCACCCCTCCTTTTACCTCTCCTTCCTACAGGGTGATTTCTTCCCCTCCCAAGAAAAACAGAGGAATACAAGGACTTAAATTACAACTGAGCCAAACAAGCACAAGGATCAGGATGGGGTCCTCTGATCACTTGGACAGCAGGTATCAGGAAATAAGCATGGAGATTAGGGGAGGTAGGAGACCTGAGTTCACCTCTGCACAGATACCACCTTTGTGAAGACAGGCACAACAACACCGGAAACCCATAGCCAGTTCACAAACTGTGCCCCTCTGTCCGAGCAGCTGTTGTAGGTCGATGGAGTTAAACAAGGGCTTTGCTACAACTGCTCCAATTTTTCTAGATAATAATCTCTAAACACCCAGGACCTGGACTAAATGTAAGACCCAGCTGTACCAAAGAAAAGGTTCCTCATCTACTCTTGTTTCCACATTTGCAAACATCCAGTTGCCTTCCCTCTGAGGCTGTTCTGATTTCGCTCTAGTTGACCCCAAATCCCCATCCTCCCACTCCACGCCCCTACCTGGACCCCTTACTCCTCAGCTGCAATGGACTCTCCAGCATTCAGCCTAGAATTCTTAAATACCCCACCCCGGCCCTGCTAAGGCCTTCAGACCCACAGCTTCAGGGCTGAGTTTCTGGTCAGGAGTACTCCCTCCCCTTTCCCTCAGGGGAGCTCAGATTTCTACACATCCACTTCACCTTTAAAAATATCCCTTCCTTTCACTTGGGATGAGCCTAAAAATAACATCTGGAGACAGATGTGTCAAAGCCACTCCGACACGGGGCTCAGTTCCCTGGCTGTGCGATCCAGCGTGGACTCTGACCTCTCTCCAAGGACAACCCCACCCCCACTCTTGGTCCTGTTTACGGGCGTTTTTCCACTATGGCAGCTTATTCGTAGCTGAAGGCTTTCAGCCGCACTCGGCTTTGCTCCTTTTTGCTGCTGTGGAGCATTTTCCATGCCACTAGGGAGTGCAAATGCTCCTCACATGCATTTTTGAAAGACCTTGGAAACCTCTGCATAAATCAGTAGAAGTTCATTTATGGTTTTAGAATATTCTGGATAATTTATTTGGTGTCAAGGATCCCGAGCCTGTGCACTGACTCTTCCACCTAGCCCTGCAGGCCCCCGTTGCATTTTCCTTGCATGTTTGTTTTGGTTGGCCCTGAAATGCTAGCCAGCCACAAGGAGACCTTCATCATTATTCCAAATAGATCTTCCTTTTCTAATGACACACTCTTCGGAGGTTTGACTCAGAGCCAGTGCTTCTTCCCCTTTTAAAAAACCAGCAGCTAATCTAGAGCTCTCCCTTCCAAGCCACACAGGCCGCAGCTCTCAGGTTTCAGCCCTGCTCTGCTGTCCTTCCTGTGAGTTTGAACCCTGCCAGGCCAGTACAGGGACCCTCCTGATAACCTCCTGCTGCCTTTATGCCAGCTGTGGTGGGAGACAGACAGAAAAATGAACCTGCTTATGATGACACAATAGGACGACAACATTTTACACCTAACAGTGTACATCTTGACATGTCTGGGCATGCTTGGGCCTTACCAGAAATGTCTATACAAAGGTGCAGCTGACATTGTTAGGTATTGGCCCAACGTCCGTCCCCAGAGGCTCTGTTACATCCTTCCAGGCTATAGAGTGAGACTGTGTGGACGCTGTTCCCTGCTTCTCACACTCAATATTTCCTCTACCCTGAGTCACATGACCAACCTTTAAACTCCTGTCCTTTGAGGACAATCAGAATGACACCTTTAGTGTTTGTGCCTTGTTTTATGGCCTCCTGATCTTGTGCCCTTTGGAGTTCAAAGGTCATATCAGGCAGCAGGCCGGGAGGTTTTTGATGTAACCTCTGAACCCTAGAAAACAAAAGAACAGAGGCTCACAGAGACAATCCATCTGAAAATGATCCTATAGAGAATGCAACTCAATCAACCCAGAGCATGCAAATCACCTAACATTTTTATGGAGCATCCTGCTAAGTCCAAACCCACAGCCAGAAGAAGGGATACAAACCTCCTGATCCCCATACATAAATCAAAGCTTGAGAAAAGCAGAGAAATGAGGTTACAACAGGCTCAGAAGGAAGGATTTGCAAGAAGTGATTTATAAATTGGTTCCTTCCCTACCCCGCTCTCCCCGACACACAAATGCACATGCTCACAAGGACAATACCATGCATCGTGGAAATGACAAGACTGACTGAAGTTATACCCAGTGGCCAAGCCACCTAGGGACAGGTGTGAAAAGCTCACCAAAGGCCAAGACGCACTTTTTCCCTGGCCACCAGAGCTGTCCTCAGTTAGAGGCTGAAAGTCGGTAGCACACGCAGCCAATAAGAAAGACAAGGGCTTGCCATATGGGTAGAAGGGTAGTTCTAAAAGAAGGTCACATTCTGTAGAATGGATGTCACCTCCCATTCTACACAGATTGTCCCTCAACAGCCCTTAATACCTGGCACACAAACCTCCAGGGCAAAGGTCAGACTGACTTCAAAATTGATTTGAATACTATTCAAATAGAGAGCTAAACGGGACATGACTATTGAAATTTTGTTGTTTTGTGTTTACTTTTTTCCTTAAACAGAATGTTTAATCGTGTGCATCAAGATATCTAGATAAGATGCTGACGGTGGAAAACAGACTTTAGGAACTTTGCCAAACAGCCTGTGTGAGTGAAAGCTCTGGTCAGAGTCCGGAACATTTTTAAGCAAAGATTGGGTTTACAAACAAAATCTTTTCCTATAGTGAAACTGAACAAGGTGTTACGAGGGGAGTTTCACTGTCCTATTTTGTCTATGCTCCTCCTTCTCTTTTAACTTTGGACCAAATTATAATGTCATGAAGGGCAGTGAGTATATTTTCGACTCTACCAGAACTATAGCACAACAGTGTCTAATAAAAATGATCCCTAAACAGTGGAACCCCAAAGTAACCTCAGATGAAATAAGAATTCAAGACAAAAACCCTAGAAAAATGAATCTTGGCCTTTGAGTTGGAAGCCCAACTCTGTGTGACTTTGGACAACTCACCCTCGCTAAGCTTCAGTGTCTTCATCAGTTAATTTGATTGAAATTGGGCTTGTGGGAAGCCAGCTCCACATGGACTCAGTCTAGGCTCAAGAGCAACCTCTATGCTCTAAGACGGTACGAGGCATGACTCCCTGTTCCTGAGTGATCATATGTAGGCAGAAGAGAAGGGCCCAAGTAGCTCCTTCTCTATCCCTAGTCTTTAACTCAGGGATCCCACAGTCTGTTCTGCCCTCAGAAGTGAGCTGGAAGAAGTGTCATTTTCCAAATGGTATCTGAGCAGCAAAAAATATTTTGAAAATTTTGCAAAATCCTCTATGTTACTTATTAATCTAGCCTAAGGAACATATACAAAAATAAGACAGCCAGCGTTGTCAAGTCTTCCTGGAGGGTTTTTGCCAGATGGAAGGAACAGGACAGCTGTGGCTAGAAGGATGAGCACCTGCTTCTTTCTACATCCCACAGAAGCTGAGAGAAGCAGGGACTCACCAGGGGTCACCAGGGTGCTAGTACAGAAGGGTCAGGACAAAAGCTCAGGGTCCTCCTTTCCCAGCCCATAACAATGTCTGCTCTAGGAGGGCAACATCAATTTCACTACACAATCCTAGACTTTCTCAGAAACTGTTCTTGCACACTCCTCAGGTTCTGTTAGGTTCACATTCCCACTTGAGAGACAGCATCGTATGGTTAGAGCACAGAAATGGGATCTTAAGAGTGAGGTGAGTGGTTATAAGCAAGAAACTCCCCAGAGATCCTGGACCCAAGCCTAGCTTTTCCACATATCTGAGATCGGAGCAAGTCACCAAATCCCTGAAGACTCTGGCTTTCCAACTCTAAGACTGCAAAATGTTACCTACCCACCTCTTAACCTCCAGAACCTCTGAGTGCAGCCTGTTTTGGAAAAGCAGTCTTAGCAGATTTCACTGGGTTTTCTTGCAGTGAGATCATCTTGGACTATCCTGATGGGCCCTGAAGCCAAGGATAAGTGTTCTTATAAGAAAGAAAGAGAAGACGATACGGACACAAGAAGGTCACGTGGAGAAGCAGGCAGAAACTGATGTAGCAGCAAGCCAAGGAGTGCCTGAAACCACCCGGCTGGAGGAGGCCAGGGTGGTGTCCACTGGAGCCCAGGAAAGAACCTCGCCTGTTGACACCTGGCCTGCAGAACTGTAATAAAGATCTCTTTTTATAAGTCACTTGTTTTGTAGCATTTTATCACAGCTTCCCTAGGGAGCTAAGATGGAGTCAGGTGGGGTTTCTCCAAAAGGTCACGGGCATGTTTAGGAGGCCTGGATCTATCCCACAAAGGACCTCATGTGCAGCTACATTGTAGTTATTCCCATCGGGCCTGAGAAGTTAAATTAGTTACATGTGCTTCTGAGACCAAGGCATCATTTCTATGGATCCAAACTCTCCACATTCTGGTAAGGATGACAGTAGAAAAGCTACCCAGTAAGTCAGCAACAGCTCGTAGATCAAATCACAGAAAACATGTGGCCACCTGGAGTTCCCAGGAAAGGACCCAGAAGCTCCTAGCTCACTGAGAAACCTAACTACACAAATCAGAAACTCTGCTCTCCATAATGTTTCCCCCTATCTATTCAATATTTAATGAACCCTAACTTTTAAAAAGCCATGGAGTCCCAATCCTCAGAAGCAAATTGTGAAAATACAGAAATATTTGAAGATGCCTACAAAGCCAATAAAAGTAGATTTTTTAAAATAGAAGCTTGTGGTAAGATTTCTGATTAAATGAAATCATCAAAAGATTCTTTGGGGCATGGCCTCTGCCTATGAATTACCTAGTTTCCTTGGGCATTGGAAAATCTCTATGGGTATGTTTTAGGGGATTATACAACCTCCACCACTTTCTTCCGCTTGCAGAATAAAAACTCACTTCTTCATCCTCTCTACACTCCCAACTTTCAGGTGCACACACATGCACGAGCACACACATGCACGAGCACACACATGCATGAGCACACTGAGTGGGGAAAGGGAGGAAAGATCAGTAATGAGAGAACCACTAATGGACTGGTGTAAGTATAGAACAACAGCCCATCACGGTCCTAGAAACTAATCAATCAAGCACTTAATTTTAAACGTAAAAGTAAGCTGCCAGGAGACTGTTAATAGATAACCAAATAAATTAACAGTTGTAGGTGGGATTTGAAACCAGGTCAGATTTTTCCACCGAACTCCAATCCCCATGCGTAGAAAGGGCCTCTCCAGCTTGGCTCTCGATCTCATGCTGTTTCAAAGTGGGAAATGTCCTTTTAGCCACTACTCCTTCTCAGCGGTCTCATCACTTCAGGGAATTGTCCTTTGTGCGTCTTCCATAAATTTTATAACGCTACTACTTTAAAATATTGATAGGCGACTTGGCCCTGGCCCAAGCCCACAGTGGGTTAGTGTGGACGTGAAAACCTTCAGGAGGGTAGAAACAGGAAGGAACACATTCCCCGCTGACCTTCCGTAATGTGACAATTGTGTAAATGCAGTGGTTACCTGAGCTGAGGTCTGCCTGGCTTTGATGGACAGCTCTGCCCTCTGGGAGCCAGCTCAGAGCCTTGTGGGGATAAGAGGGTGGGCAGAACACCCAGCAGCACCTGCTGACCCGTAAAGGGTAAGTGAAACCCACACACAAATCCCAAATTTTTCTAATCTGAAACTCAACTTCCTCTCAACATTCAAAATCTTTGCAAAGTTATTGGTGAATATAGAGCAAGAGCTTTAGAGTCTGTCTTTTCTGTCTGCCCATGGCCCCACCAGGGCAAGTGTCCAAAAGTAGGTAGCAATAAGGACCATAAAGAACAGGACAAGAACACTGACTCTCCCGATTCCTGGGGGGTTCTGTGTGCATTCTGAACTCAACATAATCATTTAGCATCCCATTTTTATATGGAAAAAAGAAACCTAGAATTTTACTTTCTAAAGTCACTGCTAAAACCAAAATAACAATAGTCTGCCAAATTAATCACAGTATTTGTGTGGTGAATAACGAAATTAATCACACAGGTTAACAACTGGCCTTCGGTGTGTGCGCGTGCATTCCTTAAGCACTGCATCATACTCATCATTATGCCTGTGATTTCATTTTGATTTTCCTTTGATCCAGAACATTCACTTTCAGGTATTTTTCCTCTGGAAACGGTTGACAATGTGTTCAAAGAGTGTGTCTCTAAAGATGCTTATCAAATCATTGCTTAGTAATAAGCAAAAAATAATAATAAGTTCCAATAATTCAGAGGTGGTTGTATGGGTTACAATTCATCCATGTAGTAGTACTATACAACTTTTTAGGAATGTAAAATAAGGGGCTGGGAGCATAGTTCAGCGATTAGAGTCCTTGCCTAGGAAGCACAAGGCCCCACGTTCAAATACCCCGCACCACATACTAACTAGACACGGTGGCACATGCCTGTAATCTCAGCATTCAGGAAACTGAGATGGGAGGATTTCTGCGAGTTCTAGGCTAGCCTGGGCTACAGAGGAAGACCCTGTCTCAAAAAAAAGCAAAATGTAAAATAATATGGAATAAGGAATAAAATATGCCCATGATAACAACAATCTGAACCATAAGAGTATAGACATCATAAGTATTTTTATAAATTTAAAGTACACACAGAATGTGGGATTAGCATCATCAATATCATTAAAGTATTGGGGATTTTCCTCTTCTTTTTACTTTCTAATTTTAAAATAATTTACAGTAAGGAAGAAATTTTAAATTATGACCTAAGTACTATTCATAGATGTTAATAATACCCTGTTACACATACAAAGCCCTTTCTAAACTATGATTATACATACACTGTCTCATGATTTTCACTGTTTCTTTTCAAGTAAGCAGAACAACTGTTTTATAATTCTAAAGATTTTCAAACATACAAACAAATTAAAGACACTAGTACAAAGAACTGAGTGTTCCCTCAGTGTCCCAGAGGCGGCAGCAGCACATCAGCACTGCCTCGGCCACAGTCCTGGATGGCTGCTCCAAGCTCTCAGCCTCCACTGCAAGGGCTGCACGGCTCTGCAAGGAATCTGCCTCCTCCCTCCGTTGGCTTCCCTCCCAGACATGAGCACTTGGGCTCTCTAGGAGTCCGCACTGCCCAGGAAGGAAGGGCATGGGGCGGGAGAACGCTCTAGAACACGTGGTAAGCAAGTCTCTGACAAGTAGTCAGGACTGTGCTGGAGCCGATTCATGCTGACTCGTGAAAACCAACTACTGGAATCTCTTCCCGCCTCCAGGGCCAGTTATCAGGTTGGTAGCCTGCAATCAGCCGTGGTAGGAGTATTTACATGACACAAATCAGCAAACACTATAAACCAGGGTTCTTCTTTTTCTCCCTGGCAGACAGGTGTTAAACATTCACCAGCACATCACTGGATGGTCTCAGAAAGAAAAAAGAAAATCTATATTTGAAATAAGGGCCAACCTATCCAGACCCTGCTGTTAGTAGGGTTAGGTCTACGTGGTGTGAGCAGGCTATCTTATTTAAACATGATGATGTATTAAGAAAAATATTTCTTCTCAGTGTCAAAGAAAGACATCTAGAACAATTCTTATATATCTGAACTTAAAGGATCAAAGCAATGAAGGAAGCGAGCCAACCAAGCTCTGGGCAGGGGCAGTAAAAAGGCCCTGCTTACTTACCACTTGGTTCCTGGGGCCATGGGAGGCAACTCTACAGTTCTGCCCCTAAGTGAGGTTTTGCCGAGGTGACACCTGGATGGCTTGTTTGCCCCGGTTCTCCAACCTCCCAGTTCTTGGTCACCTCCACTGACACTTAACAAACAGTATTTACTCTTTTGTACTTGAGGAAGACCCAGCTGAGAGTACAACCAGCTCAAGAGACAATCTGGTCCAGATAGTGTTAATGTAGCCAGACGATAAAGGCAAAAACATTCAGCTATGCATAGCCTCAGTCGAAGGGAAATCATTCTTGTATTTTTTTTTGAGAAGAGATTGTTATCAGCAGCCACAAACCCTCCAAATGCTACCTCACGTTACACAGCTGCGATAAAATGTCTGCCTGTGCTCCTGATGAGACAATCAGCTCTCAGGAAGGTAATGCCAGGCTGACCTTTCCTACTGGATACCACCATGGCTCAGCTTGGCACTTGGCCTTTAGGGGATACAGAAGGGATCAGACATAAAACCCTGGAGATATTCCTAGCTCCTGAGGATCAAAGGATTGCAGCAAAGGATAAGGCTGTATCGGGAAACAAAAGGCAGCGCCTTGAA
This sequence comes from Ctenodactylus gundi, assembly GCA_004027205.1. NCBI lineage: Eukaryota > Metazoa > Chordata > Mammalia > Rodentia > Ctenodactylidae > Ctenodactylus > Ctenodactylus gundi. Next base: position 90,890 of record PVKB01002311.1, read on the forward strand.
ATCACAGTTGAAGGGGAGCTGAGAAGAAGCTCCCACAGAAGCGTGAAGTGGCCGTTTAGACTTGTGTCCCTATTTTGGTCAAGTTCTGAGGGACAGGAAGCCGTCAGAATTATCACGGGACACATTTTTTTCCTTTCTGTCATGTAATCGACATGAGCAAGACACACACAAACACAGACCTGCTTGTCTGCATAGACTAGCTTTGGGAAAAGATGACCTGGCTTCGAGAAAAACCGGGAACCACACCACCCCAGGTCCAGGAGTGTGACAGCAACATTGTGGTGAGGGTCCCTCTGGTACCAGTGAAAAAGCTGGCTGCTTCTAGGAACCGGCTGGAGTTCTGCAGCTCTGGACACGGTACCCAATCACCTTCACTGTTTCTGGCTATCATAGGCATCCCGAGGTTTGATCTGTCAGAGAAACAGACCTGAAGATGTGGCTTATGGCAATGGAAGACAGGCAAGCACAGAACCATTATCCTCTTTTTTTTTAAAGTCCTTCTGAGGATTGAACCCAGGATCTGTGGCTTGGGATGTATCTCCAGTCCTTTAAAAAAAAAAAAAAAAAAAAAAACTTGTGACAGGGTCTCTTTCATTAAGTTGCTAAGTTGTCAAGCTGGGCTTAAATTTGGCAATTCTCTGGCCTCAGCCTCTCAGAGTGCTGGTATCACAGTTGTTCACCACCAAAGCTCAGTTCTGTATCTTAAGAAAGACCAACTTGTGTGTTTCAGGCAGGTTTCTGTCACTGGAAAGATCTCCTCCAGAACACCTGATTGGAATTTACTTCCCAGGAAATTGATTATTCCCTCCGACCATACTGACTGAACACTCAGTCACCCAGGGTTAGCTAGCACTCCAAATAGTCTGTGACACAGGGAGAGCAAGCTGCCACCCTAGACAATGCATCTGGACAAAACCTAGTTCAAGGTGGTAGTCCATATAAATATCATTCCCAGAATTCTTGGCAATAAAGGGCAAGAAGATGCTGTGCAAGGGTCAACTATCAATGCAAAAAAATAATTCATGTGTGTATGTGTAAGTTTAAATCTATCATAAATATCACTGGCCTAAAAGATATGGAACATGGTTTCCAAATAATAAAAGTACACAATGTTCTTTGCTCATTCCATTATTGTCAACTGATTCTCAAAGCCTATCTTGCTCACTTTACCAAGCTCTTGTCCCTTTAGCCAACTGATGCTTGCATCTGATCAACTAGTTCTGACATAAATGGTGGTATTTTTGTTTTCATTAATAAGTAAAGCAAACTTGAGGCAACATTTTTATATATCAAAATGTAACCTGGATAAAGTGAGGAAGAGTGTTCAAATGGAGGAAGAATATTTCCTTATGTGTCTATATGCTTCACAATGTAATGACTACGGAGACAACTTTTAAACTGCGTCAACATCTTTCCATTGCTTCACTAAGTTTAGAAAATCAATAAAACAATGATACAGCAAAATAAATAGAAAGTAATGGGTCTAAACATAATTTAAGATTATATAATTGTTGGGGCTTGAGATTTAGCTCCAGTGGTAGAATGCTTGCCTAGCAAGCATGAGGTCCTGAGTTCAGTCCCCAGTACCAGCTATAAGTGAATATATATCTATATATTTTTCTGCCTCCGCCACCGCCATCCCCAAGTAAATATATTTTTTAAAAGAAAAAAATTTAATTGTTAATAACGAAGAATTTAACCATCAGCTCATAAGCCAGCAAACAGTATTCCTGCACATCAATTCACCCCACATGCATACATTGTTTTTATAAAAGAAGGTAAAAATGTAAAATACATCATAGATTCTAAGGAAAAAGTCTATTTTTTTTTTTTTTTTTAGCATAGCAAGCAGCTAAATGTTTGATCTACAGGGAGACTGCAAGGGAAAAAGCTGGCCTGTGAGTTCTTGCTTTGGGAGTAGACTGCTAGAAGTGTGCATCTACAAATAAAAGGTCAGAATGACAGTCCACAAACAACAGAAAGAACACCCAGATCTCTGCCCAAGGACTTGTAACAAAGGCTCAAACCAGGCTTTTTTCCAAAAATGTTTTTAATTCCAACATCCTTCTTAATGGCCTACTGTAGACTAATTTAGCCAACAGTTGTTGTTATACTAAAAATGGAAGCTAATGATTTCAGCTAAAAACAACTAAGCCAGCATTATCAAAAATATTGTCAGAAACGGATTGTCGTGGGGTGCATTTATTTTCCACTTTGTTTTCCCTGTGGAAAGGATTAGTAAGACTTCCACTTGATTTCTTCCTCCCCTGGGACCCTAGAATATTACAAATATTTTCTCCAGAGGCAGCCACTTCCCAACCTCCCTGGGCAAGGCTAATCGGGCACAGGGAGTGGTGGTCGTGGTCAGGGCAGAAGGCACGGCCTTCCCACAAACATCAGTGGCATCACCTGAACTTACTTCTCTCGAACACTCACGGATATCCACCACTTGGCTCAATGCGAAATAGTTCCACACACTACATAATTTCCCAAATAAGTAATTTTGAAAAAAAAGTACAACTTCTAAGGCAGAGATCAGATAACAACCCATAATGCACAACAGAGTAGCTGGAGAGAATCTGGCAAAAGAGATCGACAGCTTTCAGGTGCCACTGGGTGAATGAACCAAAAATGCTAAGAGGAAAGCACAAGAAACTTCAACGTAATGGTGACATGATTATTTTCACTGGCAATGATAGCAGCAGAACTTGGGTTTCCTGAACCACACCCACATTCAGTTTTAATCTACTAAACACTTGTACCCTAAAATCACAGGATACTAGGTTCTAGAAAATGAAATTGGGCTGAAAGGTGTTAATGAAAGTATTGTTACAAAGTAATTTCAGTTATTAGACAATTAAAATGAAACCCCCATGAAAAATCTTTGCAAAGCCTTTCTGAGCCATGAGCTTAAATTGTTTTTAATTTTATACTTTTTAGAAAAAGATTCTTCTTTGAAGAATCTGCACCTTGCTATTGACAGCTGTGGAATGGAGTAATCCTAAGTGAAGGCACTTTCTTTTCCCAGCTTGTGATGTCTTAATGAGTTGCCCATTTCCCTCTCACATTGGGATCATGTTCCTGCACCTTCTGGATCCTGGAAGAAGAGATGGTCTAGGTTAGGTGAAGAGCTTAGAGATGCACATCCTTTGCGCACACACACATGGACATTCTTTCTATGGCTGCCAGCTTTAAATCCTGCCCTATGCTGCTGTAGCACAAAGCAGACTTTTGCCACATTCCTCCTCCCTTATAAAATAGAACAGCAAACACAGCAGGGATCCCAGGACTGCAGGTACCACATGGTCATCCACACCGAGTGACACTGCAGCATGACCTGCAATGGGCCCCAGCCTGATCCTCCCACCTGGTGGTGTAATAACTTACTTTGGATGACCTGATGGTATGAGATTGAGCAGACATCTCCCTTGTTAATCTTAGACTTTCTTAAATTAAATACCCAGTGTAAAAAAAAAATAGATTAGCTAAGGAAAGTAAATGTAATGACTTTGTTCTCAGGGACCTACCTGCTCTACTACATCCTGTATTGTCCCCCAAAAGAAATGAAGGAGAAAAAGAAAAAATGAAAAATGTCTTAAGATCAGCTAAAAATACAAATAAGCTAATATTACTTGATGCCACCTGACAAGTTTAGTCTGGGCAAGTTGGAGCACAAAAGTGCACTTTATTTTCATACTAATCATTATTGTCTACTTTCGGCCATAAAATTTTTAGCAACATCCTAGAAAGACAATGCATTGTGATCATCAGATCACTTAAGCAAAGTAAAATGAGGTGTGATCAAAAATACAGTGAATAATTTTTTATAGTAAAAACCATATTGCTATTAGTCTTCCTAAAAATACCACACACCCGTACACACACTTCAAATGTACCTGTCCTCTCACTCTTGTCACTTTCTGACACAATTAAGTTCTCTTTAGTTATGTTGCCATGCCTGATGTCCTGAGTCAATTCAAAACATTTACCTGAGTCATTCTGACTTTGGGGAAAAGCCGGGAGTTGCATGGTGCCATATCTGGTGAATAACTTGGGTGAGACACACCATAATATTTTCACATGCCTATCTTTTTGTATGGATGGCATGCAACAGCTGTATTCATCTTATCTTTTATTGAATATTATAAAGACACTCGTAAAAGGCCTCCAGAACTGCCCTAGAAAGCACCAAGAATTATGGAATAAGTGTGTTTGAAGCCAGAGAGAGTATTTTGAGGGGAGTTAATGGTAATGTGTCTTTTAATAATTTTAAAAATTTAAACAGCATCTGTTCTGATCACCGCTTATATTCTAAGATATAAACAGACAAACAGAGGTCATGAATTTTTACTATTTGTTCAACACCAACCTGCCAATGTCTTATTTAAAGAGTTTTGAATAATGGGTTCTTTTCTGAGTGCAAAGATTTGCTTTAACGCTCCTATTTAGGAGAGCTCCTTCCTGCACTGCATACCCATGGTCCTGGGCTCTCTAATTAGCCCGGCAGGCTAACCTGCCTCACCAACACAACCTCTGTGAGTCTTCTGTGGAAAGGGACGATGTATGAAAAGCTCCATACACATGGTACTGTGAACCAGCAGTTACTTCAACGCCAATTACGAGGCAAACATTTGCACTTCAAAGTTGACCAACAGAATAACAACTGTCAAAGATAATTAACTCTAAAAGGATTAGGTCTTATTAAATACCACCCTCCTGTATGCCACCCACCTATGGTTAACAGTCAAAGGTAACATTTCTTAGAGACACAAATGTCATGAGCACTGACCCAATAAGCCCCCTTGGCCTCTCATTATGACGGCCAGTCTACTGCCAGTTCAGTACCATGGATATCATTCCAGATAGCCCAATCACTGCTGATTTGGAGCCTCCTCAGCAAATGAGGGCTTTCAGATTCCCAGCAAGGACTCCTGAAATGGAACTTGCTGCACTATCTCCATGAGCTGTGTTTTCACCTTTAAAACGCTGGAGAACTTAAGGAGACCATCAGCAAGTGGAGGAAAAAGGGTACAAATGCACTAGATTACTAACCCAGAGAATTCGATCCACTGTGCGAGACACAATAACAGTGTACTCTGAACCTTAGTTCCCCAAAAAGGTAATAGAAAGTTATAGAAAAAAATTTCCTAACTATCTATGCCTTGTATATTTCCTTAGAAACACAACCTGCTAGTAAGAAACCCAATATGTAAGAAAATGTAGCTGCTACTCAGATTTGAGGGCCACTATCGGTGCAGTAAAACTACTAACTACAGCAGGTGGCATATCTCTTCCATTGTAGTATGAAGTAAATTTCCCATGTCTTTTGTTCAGTTTTTGGTGAATCAAATTAGTTAAAACCTTAACTACTGAACCAAACATGTTAAAACAGCACAAATCAAATTAGTTAAAACCTTAGTGACAGTGTAACATTTTATTAACAGCAAATACTGAATATAGCAGATCTATGAATCCTATTACTTCTTCTTTATGAGTTAGCTTTTTAAAACAAAAATCAAAGAAATGCTCTTTTGAAGAACAAAGTTTTAAGGCTTAAGGGAAAGAAAAAGCAATCATTATAAATTCTTCACAGATCCGTCAAAAGATTTTTTAATCCATTTAACTCCAAACACCAAAAATCAGATCTGATCTTACTTTTACATTGTTAGAACAACTTTTCACTCATAAATTCAAAGTGACAATGGCATCAAAAATATTCTCTGAAAAACCTGGCATGAAATGCAATAAAATGATAATAGCTATTGCATTAGAGTGAGGGATTTTTTTGGTATTTTTCAAATGCCTAATTTAATAGATATATAATTTTACTAAAAAACTTGCAAATTAAAGATTTCAAGGTTATAAAATATAGTTCCCTTTATAAAGTAATTCTTAAGCAAACATGCAGGAAAACACTCAATGAAGATCATGAAAGACTCTTAGCCTGGAGTAGGTTATCGGTAGCTTTGCCGGCAGTGCTATCCCCGGAGACAGGAAGCATCACGAGCTCTCTTCCCTGAGGCACCAAAGACTCACCAGTGCATATACGAACACGGGATTTCTATATATTTATTAGCCTCATGTGCCTAAATAATTAGAGAGGCTTCTGAAATCTGCATGATTTAGTCTCAGTGAGGAAAGTGAGACCCTCCTACAGACCCCAAGATGACCAATAACAATGGCCTACCAGCAGCCATGCATGCAACCAAAGTGCCTCATGGCATTGTTACCCCTGCATGGATGTAGGGAAAGAAGAAGAGGTAATGTTTCTCTTTCAAATTATATTTCATAAACTCAACTACATTCATTGAAAAAAAAAAAAACTACAACTATTGGCAGAAGGTTGTAAACAATTTGAGTCACACAGCCCACAGAGGGGGACAGAAAGTCCCTCTGTACCTTTAGGAAGTTGCTTTAGGCAACAAAAGCAAAATCTGCATTTAAAATAAGTAGGCATCTCATTAGATAATTTTTTTTATTTTTTAGCTCATTTTTCCAATGTTTTAGTGGATATTCCAAAGAGGGATTATAAATGCTTACTATATAATTATACAAAAATAGAAGTCCCCCAGCAAGGATCTCAGAGTTCATTCCTCAAGAAATCACAGTCTGTGTCCAAAGACTGTGCAAACACTAATGTGGCTTCCTTCCTTGGTCTTTTAATAATGTCCTCCTCCCATCGGAAGGGTCTGGAGGCTAGGCATTTGCCTAATCCCACGGGGTCCTCGAGCCAGGTCACAGCTGCTGGTTGGTGAAGAAGGATTTAGTCTCCCTGCAGACAGGATTTACACAGAGGGGACAGCTCAGAGTCAACTGCTTGGAGCACAGCCTGTTTGACTGGATGTGTGAGTGTACCAGATCGGCCAGGGCCTGCAAGGCATACAAGTATGGAGCCATCAGAAGAATTCAAAGAGTTCTGGGGGTGGAGGAGTCTGCTGGTCCAGCACACATGCCCTCCTCCTGTCTCCCAGTCTCCCGGATAATTGCTTTGGTTTGGGGCTTTTATTCTGAGTTGTGAAGCATCGAACTGAAGTCTACATCTTCCTTTCCTTAGTATCTCAGCTTACATCAAGTTAAAACAGAGGTTTTAGGAAATAAAACCTCTTACTCTACCCACTCCACCTTTTCTCTGAAATGCAGATTTCCAATTAGACCATTACAGGCAAGAAGAAATAAGAACATTGGGGCTACCTAAAGGAAAAAGAAGAAAGCCGATAAGGAATTCGATCTTATTTTTGTAATTAATTGGAACTTCAAATGTTCTAATATGTGAGAAAAGCAATATTCTGCAAGGGTTTCTCAGAGGATTACTCCCTGCTATGTTCCTACTAAAATGGTTGTAACACTGCAGATACCTTAGAGAACAATGGATTTCCATTAAGAGACTCCGCTCTTCTGATGTTGTCGGCTCCACACTGAATCAAATGAAAACGGGGAGAAAAAACAGACACATTTTATTTTCTTTTTTTTTTCCCCTAAGAAGGTGACTGCCACATACACAAAATAGGCACACAGACATGGATACATATATGACATAGAGTCTGACTTGGAGTGCTCTGACTCATCATAAGTGACAGCCCCAGGCAAGCATGGAAGTGAATCTTGTTGCGATAGATGGCTGTTAAATTCCCCACTCCACTCACTAACTTCCCACAGGCTGGCTGTTTTCGCACCATGTCTGGGCTTATTCTTGATGGAATTCTCAAGCAATTTAAATCTGCTTGTCATTCTTTTTTATTCTACTTTTCTAAAGCATGCTGTTCAGATTCTACCTAAATAGAATATCTATTTTTTTAATTAAGTAAAATTTCCTACTTGTTTCAATCCCAAGTGTCAAAAGAAGAAAAATAATGTATAGCCTCTTGAATGTATATTGAATCTAGTCTGAATCCAAAGCAGTTAGTTTTTAAAAGTATATTCTTACAGAGATAAATCTAAAGTACACGTGCACACACACACACACACACACGCACACACACACAAATTGTTTTGATGCTACTTTTTTTCCTTTCCTCAAACGATTCAGTTAATCATCCCTCAAATAATAGAAAACTATCTAATTATATCTACTCAGGCAGTTAGGACCTTCTCTTTCCCTTTCCTGCTGAGAGCTTGTCAGTTGCTTTATCTTTTTGATTGGCATTAACCATTAACATCCAGAGACTGGTGTGGGAAACCTATTGCGATCTGGCAGACACCTAGATCTCAACAAGAGAGGCTGCACTGTAAAGCTTCACACAGAAGTCAGCCACAGCGCAGCAGCCAGCGCTGGCAGAGGGCAACACGGCTGATGGGCGCGAAGGGGTAATTTCTGAGGGCTATCCAGGGAAATGCGTATCAAAACTGACATGCTGTCTAGGAGTTTGCCCTAGTAAAATAATTGGAAAAATGAAAATAGTTACTATAGAGTGATGTGTAACAGTAAAAATTAAAACCACTTTAAATGTATACCCATCAGAAATTTGTTAAAAATAATTACAGTTAATTAATTTATTGATTGAGATCCATAATATATATTTAAGAAAGAAAAAAATGAGATTATCAGTATGAATAACATATCATTTTACTAAAAATGTAGAAGCTCATTCTTCCTAAAATACAGACTTAAAAAGGAGCCTACTTTTATTAAAATATCAACAGATGTTCTCTGAGGGATGAGATTACAAATATGTTTACTCTCTATACTATGAGATATGATCAAAACATGGTGAATGTTCAAGTTAAAACAATTATTATAGGAAAAGACACACTGCCATTAATCCCCAGCAAAATATACTCTCTTGCTCAAACATACGAGTCCCCTTTTTCTTGCCACTGTCTGCTCTTTCATGAGTGTCTTTAGCTGAGCTGTCACGGCTGCCTCCACGTCCTGAATCAATTCAAAACACTGACCTTTTATGGTCATTTTGACTTTAGGGAAGACCCAGAAATCCCATGGAACCAGATCTGGTGAATAAGGTGGATAAGGAGACATGACAGCATTTTTACTTGACAGAAATTCCTGTAAACATTTTGAATCAATTCAGGATACCACGGCAGCCACAAAAAGATACTCATGAAAAGGGACTTTCAGAACTGCTACAGGAAGTGGCAAAACAGATGGGATAAATATGCCTGTACCACGGAGGAGTGTTCTGAAGAGGGTTAGTGGCAGCATGTCTTTTATTGTAATACATTTTTCTTTATTTTTAATTTAAACATTCATTGTATTCTTAATCATACCTCAGGTATTGCTCTGCACAGTTTTATATCCTTATTATTTTACTATCAGAAAACAACAAAGTTATTTTCATTTGGGAGAAAAATTTTTAAATTTTTGATATTAGCCAGTTGTTTTAAACACAGTTTATTCCCTCATCAAGATAATGAAAGAATTAGGTGGTTTTGTTTATCCCCTATAGGGACTAATTTACTAGTCACTCTTTGATTACTACATAATATTCTCAGCTTAGTAATATGAATGAATGTGAACTATCACTCAATACAGACAATTTTTTTTTTCATTTTCTAAACACACCTGGTATAAACAGAATTTTCAACATGCCTTTTAAGCAAGTTCACAATTAGCCAGAGTCACAACGTGATATAGATGCATCGCTAAAGAAGACTTGTGAAAAACACTGCAACCCTGTTTCCAGCAGTTACGACTAGCCTGTGCTTGCTTTCCATGGCTTCTGAGAAAACTCAGCCATTCTCTAATGTCATCAACCTAACCTATGATGAGCATGGACATACACACAGCAGAGGCCCAGGGCTGCTCCAGTTCTGGCACACCAACCGTCCACCTTGCCCTGCCCCTGCTACCCAGTCCCCGTGAGCATGTATGTTTTGCAAGGTCAGGCCTCCGTCAATCATGCATGGGATGGTCAGGAGTTCTGGCAAAAGATGAGAGGAAGAAAAGGATTTTGTTTCCCTAGGCTTCGACATTTCCCATAGAAAGAGAGCTGTCAACTGATACAGACAGATCCTCAGAAGCCACAAGATGGTTAAGCAATAGTTTTTCTCCATTCTGAGTGACAATTCACATCCACTTTATGTTACAAGACACCAAGGGTGGTATCTGTTATTTCAATAGTCAGATTGATCACAGCATGGTAGCAAACAGCTAATTAAGTGAGTACATAAAAGAGGGCAAGGAAATTATAACACACATTGCTTCTGTGTCATTCCATATTCTTGTCTGAAATGACAATGCCTCCTATATGCCTGCAAACACAACAGGAAGTGTTAAGGACATGACTGTATTAGGTGAAGAAAAAGAATTATAGAACACTAAATTTTTTCTTGGATTAGTGAAACGCACAATCTTTTTATCTTAAAGAAATGTAGTTGGTAGTACTTTTATGTAATACAGTAACTCAAACTGAACATAATGATATTGGTGAGCCACCAGACTTAACAAGAACACAAATGTCCTCTTCCACTACTGACATAAAATTAGGTATTGAGAAGAATTGAGATTACCACTCAGGTAAAGTACTATTCAAAACAATGAGTACACAGTACATGCAAACACACATAGGACACAGTATTTCTGCATAGAGAGAGAGGTGCAGACAGTTTTCTTTTAAAACAAATCATGGCAGGATTAAGCCAGATAGGAGTACCTACCTCCTTGGCTAAAACTTGTGAGTACTCAATGTCCAACTCATACAGGGTTTCAATGTGATCACTGGTAAACGCAATGGGAACCAAAAGAATATTCTTCCTTCCCATCTTACAAAGCCCTTTAATAGCTTCATCTGTCTGAGGGCCCAACCAGGGAACTGGACCAACCTATCAGAAGGAAGGGTGAGTCTGCACATGAACCATTTTCCCAATATGTCTATAGCATCTACCCTCCCCACCCTGGGCACATATGCCAGCCCATCAGAGGTGAGAGTCACTCTGAACACTTGTTTGAAATGATTTTGGTAATGTCACACTAAAGTTTGAACCCCTCTAGGAGTTAGCCCAATTTAAGAATAACTTGTTTTTGTTTTTGTTTTGGAGACAGGGTCTTGCTATAATCCAGGCTGGCTCTGAACTCATTATGTAGTCCCGGCTGGCCTCAAACTCACACAATCCTCTTGTCACAGCCTCCCAAATGTTAGGATTACAGATATGTGCCACCACACACAGTTTATGTGGTGCTGAGGAATTGAACCCTGGGCCTTATACTTGCTAGTCAACAGCTTTAACCTCTGTGCTATTTCTCCAGCTCTACAATAATTTCTGAATCTAAAATTAGAATAATAACCCAATGGAACTCTTCTAGTCATCTGATTTCACTCTCTATCTTATTTGCTTCAGAAACCTTTCTGCCTGCAGGTTATAAATATCCTGCTTCCATGCAAGAGCCAAATCCAATCAGTTTATAACTGAGTCATAAAATACTTTTAGTTGTATTTCATTTTGCCTGTGGTACTAGGGATAGAACCAAGGGCACTTATACTAATCCACATCTCCATCCCCTTTTTTATTTTTTAAATTTTGAGACAGGGTCTTTCCAAGCCACTGAATTGTCCAGGTTGAACTCAAATTTGATTCTACCTACCACCTCAGCTCCCAGAATGTTTGGGTTATAGGCATGCACCATCCCTAAAATAGCTTTTAAAAAAAAAAAAAAAGCTGAATTCTACCTACCTTGGATTGCCAAACTAGTCGGTAGGGATTGGAGTAACCCAGCTTTTCCATCACTTTGTGGACAGTGGCACCCACCTCCTGAGGATAGGGGTCTCCTCGGTTGACTACCTGCAGCAGAGACACAATGGTATTCGGTCACCAACATAAGGAAGGACGCAAGAGCCTCTGACTCTACAGCTACATGGTATGAGCCCTGGGTTGGAGTTCTCTCTATCTCCTGCAACAATTATGAATCAGTGTGAGCAATGAAAGAGCTCTCTTGGGTCTACTTCTTCACTGGCCAACAAGAACACTGTGCTCCATCGCCTCTAAAGTCCGCCAAGAGATACAAAACGCTGTGTTGCATGTTGCTTGCAGGAGGCTGACAATGGATTACTATAGAAGATGGCTCTTTTTTCCCCCACCAATCTAAGAAAAACATCATTTAAAAAAAAAAGCTGGGCACTAAAGTCAATATCTGACAGAAATTCCTACTATGGTGGCCACATGAATGGTAGATTTTAAAGTAGGAACCAAAAAAGTTCAGTATGGACAATGCGTTGAACTGCCAGGAGAAGATGGGGTTATGATAAATGCTAATGAAACAAGGGGAGGAAAGAAGAAGCACACGTTTCAGACTCTTCAAGAACTTCCGGTTCCACTACTTCTCTCCCCTCTCCCCTTTCCACAACAGGAAATGCCACAATAGACAGACGCTTTGCACACAACAAATGTTGATACCCATTCCTAACAGGACATGTTAATTCAACCTGAGCTCTTAACAGGGTCTGCTAATTCCTTTAAAAATGTCTAGAACATGTTTTAATATGTCACTGTGTACCATTCTTTGCCCTTTGAACCTATTTTCCCTACGATGTCGCTTACTTATGTATTTACAGTACTATTTTTTATAATAGTTTATTATCTTTTGTTGCCACTCTCAAGGGACAAGATTTTTGCCTGTTTTCTTCATTCCTATATCGTATGATAGAACAGAATCTGAATACAAGAGATGCTCAATAAATACTATATTATTGAGATGAAATGCTAACACCTCTTATGACTTTACTAATGGCTAGTTAAAAAGTCATTAGAAACATAAATAGAGTCAAAATGAAGGAAATTCAGTTGCTATTAGGACAGTATAGCAATGATTATTACAGGAAAGATCTACTTATGGATGCTAAAACCAGAGGGAAAAAGACTTAGGATCAACAAAATGTTTGCCTCAAGATATTTTTTTTTACTTACACAGTGGAAAACAGTAATCTTACAATGTCCAAATCCAAAAGATAGCACTGTAACAAATGACCAAAGACCATATCACCAGTTATAAAACATCTTGATGTCATGGACACCTGATAATGACACACAGAGAAGGGAAAAAAGCAGAGTCCAAAAAGAGGGTCAAGCTAAAAAATAACTGAATTTCCACAAAATAACTCTTTGAAATATCAAGGTAATTTGAAATATCAAGGTAATTTAAAAACAAAAGGAAAACATGAGGATTGCCATCGGCTAGAGGATACGGAGTAGACATGACTACTAAATGCAATATGCAACCCTGGATTGGATACAAAAATGGAAAAGGGAAATTTGCAGAAAAATTGGGTGAAATCCATGCAAAGTCTAGAGTTTGGCTTAACAACACTGGCTCATTTCTTAGCTTTGAAAATTATATTACAGTTATGTAAGATATTAGTATTGATGAAGCTGGGTGAAGGGATCTCTTTGTATCCTCTAGCTACTTTTTTGCAAAAGGAAAACTTTATTTTGAAAAAACACAAAAATTTAAAAAGCCATTAGAAGCAAACGTAGAAAAAACCAACTTGCTAGGCTATTTTTTCCTTCCTTGACAATTCCACCGTCTTCCTTAACCCCACCTGAGCCTCCTGATGCCATAGCATTCCTTGGCCCTACCCAGACCCTGGCAGCATGTTCAGGTCCTCTGATAAGAGAACAAAGTGAGGACCCTGCGGAGAGTGGGGCAGGCACTGGGACGTCCCATACAAAATACTCTCCTGGCCCCGATCAAGAGCATCCTTTCTGGCACATCGGGTCTCATCACACACAGGAATGAACACGTGAAGAGGATTTGCATGACACCAGAACAGAGAATACGATCTTGCAAACACAAATATGGCAGGCTTCCAGGAGGGAGAAGCGTATCTCCAGAGGCCCGGCTGCTGAAGCGGTGCTGCCCAGCTGAGCACTGCAGAAAAGCAGCAAAGGGCTTGATTCCGATGACCACCAGGTGGCTAGAATAGAGCCGTGAGAAGAGGGGCCCCTGAAGAAAGCGCCATAGACCATGCAGTTAACACTTAAGACAATGTAATTCTCTGTCTTTGTGGCTCGGAAAGCAATATTTTTAGAATAGAACCCAGTTCTGAGATAATGAAACTGGTTAGTTATTCTAAGATTTTCTGCATTATCATATACTAGATTTTTTTTTGGAGGTGTTGGGTTCCCATCTTGCACATACCATTGACTTATACCATTCTACCACTATGTCATCTGCCCCTAGTTTGACGATTTTTACTTCCAAAAATGCAACAGCATTTTGTGGTATTTTAATGAATGACTTGCTGTTTGTGGTATTTTAATGAATAACTTGCTGCCACATGATGACCTAAGAAATGAGATTACAACCTGATACACTGTGTATCTACTGGCCAAATTGTGGCTGGTCCCTAGGCTTAGCAAACTAGAACTATAATCCCTTCCTGAAATTCAAATAGTCACTATCAATTCTTGAGGACAGAAGAGAAGTACTACTGTGAATGGAGGCTTCTGAACAACTCAACACACTGAAAAATCAGGCAAAGATCCTTCAACAGGACAGTCCCACTTACCAAAACTTCATCCATCTGAATATGTATTCCAGCTACCCTTTTAAAGAGAGTTAAAAAGAGTTCTATATACAAAATTTCATTTCGAGAAGTAAATCAAATTAAGCTAGTACCACATTAATTCTGTCTGGGCTTTGGGAGTTCACTCTGGCTTTTGGACATAGTGGAATTGGGTCCATTTTACACATTTAGAAGACAAAACAACACGATTCCCTACTACTAGGTCACCCAACAAAGTGTTCTACTTACAGACATTGGCAGTGAATGGGCAGAAAATAGAATGACCACCTCACTTCTCTTCTCCAGCGGAAAATGATCCAGTTCTTTCAGAATGTGGTCTGCAAAGCACTAAAGGAAACCCAAGAAAGGAGGTGAAGGAGAAATTGGGGGGTGGGGGGAGAACAAGAAGGAAAGAAAATGTTTGTAATGAGAATTATACCAAAAATCTTAACCCTAAAAACTAAGGTCTCTTTTTAAAAAAAAAGATGCAAAGAGTAGTCTCTTTGCTTTGGTTCATCATGAAAATGGATCATAACAGTTTCAAGGGCCTAGGGAATTTGAAGAGAAACTTCTAAAGCTCGCTAATGGCTCATTGCAAATGAATGCTGTGGATCTGCTTCCCCTCGGGAAGAACAGGGCACACTTCCAGATGCAAAGGAAACACAGATGGGAAGGAGAAGTAGTTTTAAGACCTCTCATTTGCTCTGTTAGCAGGAAAAGAGCTTACAGGGTCTTTCTAAATCTTCCTGACTTTGGCTCTTAGGCATCTCACATTAAAATACATTAGCCAAAAATAGGAGAGAAATAAGAAAATACTCCTCTATTTTTATGATAGCTCCTCCCATGTCTAGGATCCTCATGAAGGCAATCTTCCTCAAAACCTTCCGAACAACAGATGATAGGCCACATAATCCCCATTAAGCACACAGAGGGGGGAAAGATGCGGTGGACGTGGGGTCACCCAGCCACATCTGTGAACCCTGGCTAGAATGCAGATCCCACCTCCTCCAAAGCTCTGTCCACCAGACCAGTTCACTCTGGTTGGCACTCCCCATGAACCCCAATAGGTGCTGAAATGCCAGATCTGAAGAGGCTTTCTTTCATCTCACACTTTAATCATTCTTTGTCATTTAACTCACAAAGTGTTAAAAAGGAAAGTAATCGGTCAACTGATACAACTTGAATATGAATGGAAATTAGGTAAAAGTAAAGTTGGGTATTGAGGTTAAATTTATTGATATTTTATGCTACATAATAGCTGTGCAAAAAAAAAAAAAAATAGCCCTGATCTTTAAAAAATATACACGTTCAAGTATTCAGATGTCAGACTGAACAAATTAGTCTCAAATCATTCAGAAAAAGGAAAAAAAAAAATACATACATATGCACACAGATAGATATATACATACACACAGATGTTAAAGCAAGTGGGATAAATACTAATAATATGTAAATATAGGTAAAGAACAGATGAGAATTTGTATACAATTTTTAATCATGTAACTTTTCTATGTGCATAAAATTATAAGTAAAAAGATTTTAAAGAAATTATAAAGGAAAATTTACCAAAGGCATATAAATTTGCACTTGTTAGCATTTTGATAAAGCACTGGTTAGTCAATACTTGCTAGAGGATGTAAAGTATTCCCTAATAAATATTGAAGTGATTAATCATTCTATAACTCTCAAAAGTTAGTAAATAAAAGACCTAAGCACAAAATCGTACCCAGAGTTAAGTTCCCTTTGCAGAGTTTATAATTTACCTAAAAAGGTAAATGTGATGGTATTCAATAATAGCAAAAACTAAATTTTCTGGGGGTTTTGCAGTATGTGGAAACTAAGGATGCTCAGAAAGGATTATTTTTGAACAGCCTACATGAGGAGACCACTGCAACCTACGATGGAACCTGGGACATGAATTTATTCCAATTATTCCAACAGCTAGATAAATAGCAGTATTAGAAATAATAGTAGTAAAATGACTTTGGAATAATTAGAACTATAACAAGTAGAAATGTGGATTAAACACAGTACTTTTAGTTTTTAGCTCATATTTTTAGTTTTAGTTTAATTTAGCAGTTCAATTTTGCTTTTTCATTTCCTAATATTCAGTTTAGTGGGGGGAGGGGAGTTGTTTAGTTTTCTTTAGAGCACAATTCGTTATGGTTTGCAACAGTCTCTAAGCCACCTTTAAAACTCAGGCGCCTTGGGCAAGCAGAAGTGCTACTTAAATCACCTAAAACCCATCTGCAGATTTTCTGTGTGCAGCCCCTCTGCAGAATGAAAGAGCACCGCGGCTCTCAGAGCCTTCAATCACACCATCCGGGAGGGCAGATAAATGCCTCTACAATTCCCTTTCATTTTATGAACAGAGACTTCCTCAGTTAAGAGACATTTCCATCTTTCTGTTTTCCCGGTTTTCAAAGAGCTGAATTTTAATGCAAATCTAATTACTCCCTCGATCAGGGCAGGCAGATGCTGTGCAGATCCCTTGCTTCCCCTACCACATGTCTGTGCTGACCTGAAACACCCTTCCTTTGGCACTACAGCCTCCAGGAGCTGTGGTCAGGGGACCTAGACTTCTGGCAGTGCTGGCTGCACCTGGGAGTACCATACACAAAGAATACACAGAACCTACCATGACACCCAGGAGGGAGCTCCTTCTTTTCATCTTTTACTTAAACTGGAGTTCAGCCCACGCCTTAACACTTCTCAAGCCTGTGGGACACTATTCTGGAGAGAGCCCGCCTGATTTTAATGATGTTCAGCACCATCTAGTGGTTACAGATTTTAAGTGACATCAAGCCTTTCAAACCATTTCCGGGTATTTTGCTAGACATCAGAAAATGTTCAAAGAATAAAAAACCAGATGAAAAAAAATCATTTCATATTTATCCTACTTAAAATAACTAAAAAGCAGAAACTTCTATAATGGGAAATAAGTTACTTATATGACCTAGGGAAGTATTATTATACCAGTTTACTCTCACACTTGAAACACAGAAAAAAATACCAATTCAAAGCTATTGGCTTTAGAATTGTAGTTTGAACTAATTCCTAAAATCAAGCACCTATAAATAAATATTACAAGCTGTATAGAATACATTTGAAATTTTTCTGAATCTGTGAAAGCTTCTCAATATTAATTATATTTTGTCTTAGAACATACATATATATTTATTCACACACACTACACACACACACACACACACACACACACACACATTAGAGTAATAGGTTTTTATTTAGAAACAAAGAATAGAAGGGTAAAATCTTCCCCTATCTAGGAGGGAGTACTGAGTAGATGCCCCCTATATATATTTTAAAGCTTTTAAATAAAAAATCTTTTGACATTTTAAAGGGTTTAGAAAACAGAAGGTTGAATTTGTCAGTAATTCAATGTAAATTAGCCAAAATACTATGTACAATTCTTAACGTTCTTCTGGTCACTGGGAAACATGAAACTCAAAATCTAATTTTATAATGATTTGCAACTAACAGCATGAATCTGAAGACAGAAAAGACTGTAGTCATTTTAATTTTTAAATTTATTTTCTTTTTCACAAAAGAACCTAATACCTTTTTTAAAAATTCCTAGCACATAATTTAAGTAAAAGAATAGGGCTCAGAAGAGAAGGGTTCACAACCCAAGCAGGGATGAGAAGCTGATTCAATCCAGATGCTGGGTAACAAGGGCAGCTCACCACTGCTGGCTCACCTGGATGAGAAGGGGATGTGTGGGCCACCTGTCAATAGTGCTCCACTTCATTGAAGGCTTCTTTCCCACCTCATTATAGTACCTATAAATGGCATTTAAGCTGCTGCCTGAAACATACAAGGGGCCAATTAGTAGATACATTTTGATTATGGTGAAAATAAAACAGACTCGTGAAGGTAGTAATTACAAGTTCAAAGTAAGTAACTACTTCTATACAGAATTCCAGTCTAATTACAATCTTTTCAATACTTTAAAATGCATATGGATTTAACTACCTTGCAAATGAAGATCACTAAAACCAATCAATTTCGGCAGATGTTAAAACATTATTGAGGCCATTTCTAGTGAGAAATGGGATGGCTGCAGATATACGAAATATAAGCAGTTGTATTTACAAGGATCAAGTCTTACAATTAAAAGCATGTTAAAATTTTTTTCCCATTATGAATACAATCAGCCCCATTACAGAAAATATAGAAAGTGAATAGCATAAAGAAATTGGACACTATCATAGTATGTCATTACAACTGTTTTATTCTACCATAACTATTATTTGTGTTTATAGCTGTTGTAATTTAGAAAGTTGTGATATTAGTACATACACAATTCTGTAAATACTAACATAATATTTATAATATTAAGTAAAAATGGCCCTGAGCATTTGGCCCAATTTCACTTAATATTATAAGACAAATATTTTCCATGTTACAAGAAAAGTTTTATAACTGACCTTTTAAATGGCATCCTGACCACCTCCACAATTCCAGACACAAGGACAACATCTCTACAATCCAATCTATTACTTCACTTGCACTGGTGCTTACCTTTGGCTTCTCCCTCCTTTCCCTCAGAACCTATCTCTCTCTACTCCCACATTGTACTTCTTTTTATATCCTTCACACTTCAGCTTCCTGAGCTTTACACTAATCCATTGATTCCTAGGGATATTGAAAAAAAACTGTGAAACGATCAAAACAAATTTAAACTGTATGATTTTTACATGGGCACATATGTAAAGGTGGAAATAACAGATAATTGCTCTCTTCCTGCAAAGCAGTGTCTCGGACTGACTTTACTCCTTTGAGAAGCTGGAAGAGAAACTCTTAAGAAAAAAACAAACAAAAGGATTCATCATAGAAAGACATTTTAAAAACTTTAAAGATCCCCATAGTAGCCTAGGGAAATTCTACTCCACCTGGTCTTTAATCTTTGCTACAAAAGCAACAGTCATATGAGAAAATATGCCAATAAGGATCCCATGAAATCCCTACATCACCAAGGCTGACCAGATAGGAACAGAAAGGAATTAAACATGCAGAGCATCAAAGCCAAAATAACCAAACTGTTTAAAAAGTATAAGACAGTCAAACAATAGCTCCTTAAAGATGTTTAGTGAGTTTTAAAAGAATATAATTAAGGAGATAAAGGATATAAATAACAGACTAATGAGGAAACAGTGATGAAGTTAAATGAATTTCACAACTCAATAAAAGACATGAATTACAAATTCACTAGAGTTTAAAAACATAAAAATAGCATAACTCCAGATGAAGAAAACCTCAATGGAAAGTATGGAGAACAGAACAACCTAACATGAGGACAGAACCTCAGAAGTAAAAGGCAACCCAGAACCTTGATAATATATCAACAATGAAGTTGGATGCAACAGCTATTAGCTAGCTCAAAGAAGTCTGATCTCAGAATTGTAGAAATCAAAGAAAAACTAGAGGACCAAGCTAAAGTCATAAAAAACTTATTCATCAGTATCATAGCAGAAAACCCTTCGCATATTGGAAAAGAACGAAATGTCCAGGTGATTAAGGCACAATGAACACTAACCAGAGATGACCAAAACAGAATTTCCCCATAACACATTATAATACCCAGCACAAGGAAAAAATACTAAAAGCTGTCGGACAAAAACAGTAAGTCACATATAAAGGCAAACAATCAGAATTCCAACAGATTTCTCAAAACAAAACCTAAATGCCAGAAGACTCCAGGCCCTTAATGAAAACGAATGTTACCCAAGACTCCTATTTCTGGCAAAATTATCTTTCAAAATGATGAAGAAGTAAAGAGCTTCCATGACAAAAAAAAAAAAAAAAAAAAGTTAAGAAACTCATTACCACTAAACTAGTACTGCAAAAGTACAAAAGGGAACTCTAGATAGAGACAGGGAGGCCAATCACAGCAAACAGTCCAAAAGAAAGTATGCATTCAACAAGGAAAAAAAAAACTAAACAAAAGGGGAAAGAGAAAGAAAGCAGCATCCAATGACAGGATTCAATAATTCCTTATTAATTGCTTCTCAGCCTTTTGGCTAAGATCAATTATAGCATCAATAATTTATTATCAATAACTCAATGTCTATGGTCTCAAGTCTCCAATTAAGACACAGACTAAAAGACTGGATTACAAAACAAAGTCCTACCATATGCTGCCTACAAGAGACATACCTCATCCATAAAGAAGAACACAGACTAAAAGTAAAATGATAGAAAACTGTATTTCATGCAGCAGTAGCATGAAAACAAGAGGAAGCAGCTATCTTTTTTTTTTTCTGAAAATGTGTACTTCAAGGCAAAACTGGTCAAAAGAACAAAGCTCACTGCGTGCTCAAAAATAGAACAATTCAACAGAAGAGTCAACAATAGTATCTACTTTTGCATTCAATGTTGGCAGACCTAATATTATAAAACAAAACTGTAGGACATAAAAGAACAGACAGACATCAACATAATCATAGTGTGAGGCGTTACTATCAGAAACAGGTCAACCAGACCTGGAAAAAAAAAAAGATATAGCAGAAATAAAATCACACCACTAAACAAGTATTAAACAAGTAGACCTAACAAATATCTATAGTGTTTCACCCAAAAATAGGATATACAATCTTGTTAGAAGCCAAGAAACTTTCTCCAAAATTATCTTCTAGGACACACAACATGCTTAAACAAATACATAAGAATTGAAACAATCTTCTGCATACTATCAGATCATAGTAGAAGAAAACTGAAACTGAACAGTAAACAAACCACAAAAATTGCACAAACACATGGAAATTAAACAATGAATCAGACCCAGAAAGTTAAATATGATATAGTTTCTCTTAATATGAGAACACCAAACAATAAAAATGTAAGAGATATGGAAGAAAGTAAGATGTACTTTGTGGAGAGGGAAGAGAAAATCGGGGAGTAAGAGGGTGGGAAGGGGAAAGGGATGCGATATGTGTAAAGAAAAAAAAAACAAAAAATAAAAATGACATCCAATGTTCCTAAATAGAAGAAATCAACATGGCCAAAATGGCCATACTACCAAAAATGATGCATAAATTCAATGCAATACCAATCAAAATACCAACTGAATTCTTCAAAGAACTAGGAAAAAAAACAACTTTAAAACTTTATATGAAAACACAGGACTCAAAATTGTTAAAGCAATCCTGAGCAACAAGAGTTAAGCAGAAGGCATCAAATCCCAGACTCCAAATCGTATCACAAACCAACAATGAATAAAATCACACGGTACTGGCACAAAACAGAACCAGACAGTGGCACAAAACAGAACCAGACAGGACGATCGGCGATCAGTGGGAGAGAAATGACACAGAAACAATCCCAGACATCTTCAGCCACTTAATCTTTAACAAAGGGACCAAGACCATCCACTGTAGAAAAGACAGTCTCTTTAACACAAGTGCTGAGATAACTAGTTATACACATGCAAAACAATGTACCTAGGCCCCTATCTTTCACCCAGTACTAAAACCAAATGGCTCAAAAGAACTAGACATTAAAGCAGAAACACTGAATCTGTTGGAAGGCAAAATAGGAAAAATCCTAGAAAACATATGGGCAGAAAAGGACTTCATGACTAGAACTCCAGTAGCACAAGAAATAACACCAAAAATCAGTAAGTGGGACTACTTCAATCAAAAACTTGCACAGCAAAGGAAACAATCAATGGAGTAAAGAGACAACTGACAGAACAGGAACAAAATCCTTGTTAGCTACTCCACAGATAGGACCAATATCTAGAATATACTGTTTTTCTTTTTTAAAAGAACTAAAAAAAAAAAAAAAAAAAAAATCCACCGAAATAAGACCCAACCAAAACTGGGGAAATTGAAATGAACAGACAATTTTTTAAAAGAAAAGGTAAAAATGGCCAATAAGTACATGAAAGAATGTTGAAAACTTTGGCCATCACAGAGATGCAAATCAAAGCAACACAGGTTCTTCTTACTTCAACAAGAAAGGCTAGAACTAAAAGAACAACAAGAGCTGGCAAGGACGTGAGAGAAAAGGGATGCTTTACACTGGTGGTGGCCTCTAACCTAGGACAATCACTACGAAAATCAATATGGTGACTCCTCAGAAAACTGAAAAAAAGGCATCTCATTTGACCCAGCTATATCTCTTCCAGGAATCTTTCCAAAAGAGCTCAAGACATCATATTACAGGAATATATGCATACCCATGTTTACAGCACAACTCTTAATAGCTAAATCCTGGAAACATTCTATATGTCCATCAATTGATGACTGGATAAAGAAAACAGAATATATATGTGTGCGTGTGTGTGTGTGTGTGTGTGTGTATGCATATATATGCATATATATATATACACACACATATATGCATATGTTTAAATACACATACATACAACAGAGCATTACACTGCCATAAAGAAAGATATATTTGAGGTCTTTGTAATAAAGTGGATACACTGAGACTATAATGTTTAATGAAGTAAACCAGATGTAAGTATTGCGTGGTTGCACTCATGAAAAACTCAAAATACAAATGACTGAAAGAGAAAAGAGAGAGGGACAGAAAGGATAAGAAATCGGGTGGTAGACTTCTTGGAGATGAGAAGGGGATCCTGGGAATAGGGAAAGAAGAACAGGGTGGGCAAGGAAAAGGGGGAAATACATAAAAAGTGATATGTAAATATATAAATTTTCCAAGCTCATGTAATTAATACATAAATGAATAAGTATTATGAACATATGCAAATAATGAAAAAAGTAGCATCATGATAAAATAAGCAACCTAGTTTCCATAAGCATTATAAAATTATCATCAGTACCTAGATACAGTAAATGAACACTAAATTCTCATAGTAATCTAACAAGCTTGATTTCTAAGTGAGAGATGGAAATACAAAAATCAGAAGCCTACAGGAAAGCAGACATTCTATGCCAAAACAATTTTTTCCTAGCCTAGGGGAGTGGCTAGGGCCAAAGCTAATCTTACGAAACCAATCCTAACAGGAGCCAGTTCCTCAATCTTAACATAGGGCAAGTCCCAACATTATCTGGATGACTCTCATCACTGATCCACTGGGTTCTCTAGCCATAGGAACTTAGGTTTCCAATTTAAAAGGCTAGTCAGAACAGAGGCATATTTTTAACTCAAATATATCATTTTCAGATATGCAGAAGGACTTTTTGGAATTACTTAGCTCTTTCAGGTCTCTTAGGAACGGTTAATGAACTACCAGAAGAAATAATTAAGGGGAAAACATGAGTGAGAAAAGTGCACAGAGCACATACACAGAATACCCTGCCTCTGCCATAACTGCCCATGTCTAAAAGACACAGTAGATAAATAAACCACACTCTAGTGGCCTCTAAAGGATAAACATGATTCTCAAAGGCTTTCACTGCTCAGAAGTAAAGATCTACCTGTCCTTACAAGAGAAACACTAGAGAAAAACTGAGCATGTTTTGAAGTTTTGAACACACTTAATAGCCAGATGTGAAATGAAAAGCACAGTTAATCCTTTGTCAGATAAATAACAATTCTTCTCACTATGTTCATAGATAGTGACGTGTTGAGGTACATTTCTTAAAGCAAGTCAAAAGTATAGCTTAAAAAATTTTAAGATCTATCTCAGTCTCCAGGGATATATGACCAGACATTCTAGTAACACAGGCACATTTCCAAAAGAAATCTTAACTCTTAACTCTTGATGTTCCAAGATGGTGTCTGAGAACTCCGGCATTTTAACAGGTGCTTTGGGCATATTTAAATGTTTAAGTATTAAATATTTAAGAAATATAACAAGCTCTGAATCTTTTCTCCAGTAGCATTTTGCTTTTCCTTATAGTTACAGAAGTAATAAACATTAACATCTAAAAACAATTTTGGAGGAAAGATGTGCTGATTTCAACCCTTGAAATAGAATGCAAAAAAATCTCTTCATGGGCAATAGCAGAAGCACTGCCTACAATTAACAATTCAGAAATTGCCAAACAAAGATTATTCTCCAGTTCCAGCTAAATGTATGAGAAACAGCAAGAAGTAGTATTTTCAAGAGAGAAATTTGCAAAGAGAATCCCAACGAGGTTTTAGTTTAACCAGCAACAAATTCATAAATGAACAAAGCATAACAAAAAAGTCAGTATTTCCCACGTTATATGGGCATTTCTATTTTCAAAATGGAAACTATCACCTTTCTACATTAATAAGAATATCAGGATAGCCATAAAAAGTCATGATACAAACTCAGAAAGTAGCTTAAAATTCTATTATGCATTATCAAAGCACTGAGTATGTACAGCCACTACCTTCCATTTACCATTTGTTGTGATTAGGATCTGGAGTGTCCCCCAAAAGTCTCATGTATTTTAATGGAACCATGTGATGTTGATGGATTGGGGTCTGGTCTGGAGGGGTGGACTGCAGTTAAGTTAGGATTAATGGTGTGTAGTGGCCACACCTGGATGCAGGAGGGGTGGTTACTGGGTGGAGACCTGAAAGGATACATAAGCTGCACCTGCCTTCCTGGAGGCGGGGACTAGTCTCAACTAGCCTCAGCTTGTCTTCCTGTTGGTCGGGGAAGCTGCCTCCACCTCTCTCTCTCTGCCATGTACTTCGATTGTTGCCAGCCACCCCTGAATGGACTGTGACCTTCGAGACTGTGAGCTAAAATAAAGCTTTCCTTTCCTAAGTTTGTGGGTGTCGGGTATTGAGTCACAGCAACAAAAACGTAACTAAGACACCATTTGTAATTCTCATCTGATTGGCCAATAATTCAAGGAACAGATGAGCCATGAGATTTTAAATGGACTGTCTTGGACAGACTAGATTTGCCATTCAAATCACCAATGATTCATCCTTTCTTCTGCACTCAGACTCCCTAGTTTACTCGCCAGGCCCCTCGGTAGCTTCTAATTGTCAGATACCCTTACCCGTAGTTGAGCAGCTGTACTGTGGATACTGTGTGAAAGCAATAGCCCTTTCCAGTCCATCTCTCTCCATCTCTTCAATTGCTTCTTCTGTTAAAGGATGGACATACCGGAATCCGATATAGTATTTGTGAGGCGCTATTAGGAAGCACAGTGGGAGGAGAAAGTATTAATCTTTATTATAGATTCCTTGGAGTCACCAACATAATGGAGTGCCCAGAAGAACAGTTAACCCAATTTCCTATCACGCTGGTAATGTAGGCAAGTTTAGAATATTCTCTGGATCTTATTCATTCTTCAGCTGCTCTGCGGACTCTTAGTCACTGTTTTCTGGGATCATTACCCCTATCCACCCACCTTTATTTAGCATAACAGTTTTTTTAAAACTCAAGCTTCTGTTCTTATTCACTGTCTTAGATGGGATAGGAGAGACTCAAGAGAATGGGCAAGGGGGAATAATGACTTCTCAAAAGTATAACCTCTTCCAAGCAGAACCTGATGGCACAGACTTGTCAGACCTATAATGCAAGCATTCTGGGAGGCTGAGGCAGGAAGATCACAAGCTGGAGCCCAGTGTGGGAAACATAATGACTTAGTGAGAACTTTTCTCAAAATCAAACAACAAAACAATGGGCTGGGAATGTGGCATAGTGTAAAGGTCCTGGGTTCCATTCCTGGCACCACAAGGGGGGACAGAGAGAGAGAGAAAGAGAGAGACAGAGAGACAGAGAGACAGAGAGAGACAGAGACAGAGAGAGACAGAGACAGAGAGAGACAGAGACAGAGAAAAGAAAGTAAGGAAGGAAGGAAGGAGGAAGGAGAAAAGGAAGGAAAGGAGAAAAGGAAAGAAAGAAAAAAGTATGACCTCTTCTTGCACACTAGAAACTGTGGGAGACATTTTGCATTTTTTTCTCATTTAAACACCATTTTTTAAGGAAACAGCAACACTGCAAGTTAAATAATGTGTTCAAAGCCATACCTGGAAGATGGCGCTAGAACCATAACCAGGGTTCCACCCCAGGCTCATTTTCCTCCCACCTGCTCCTATCCTCAGTTACCTTAAGTTGCAGATCATCAGCTTATTAAATAAGTGAGAAGCTCTGGGAATTCACTAACAACATATAAAACAATACATAAGTTGGAGGCATCAGTGGGATAAGAGATAATTGGTTTTGGCTGCAAAATGGCCCAACTCTGATGCACAGCTTTGTATTTCTTCTCCATTCTTGGCTTTACTAACTTTCCTTTCTACTGTCTTCACTGCTCTGCATTTCAAAGACATCCACATTTACTCTGGTATGTATAAAATCATAAAACCAAAAGCGTTCTAAAGTTACCTGGTCTTGCTTCCTTGCTTTTTCCTAAGATTACACAAAAACTATACTGAAAATATGCTGCACAAATATCAAGTAGTAATAACACAAAGATGACGCTACAGTCCAAAGCACTTGCAGGAGCTGCAATGAAGAATGGGACATAAAACAGTCACAAGAAACCTGCAGATTAAAATGAAGGAAAAGATACAGAATGTATCCTACATATGCATGGATACATGGATCCCTGACTTGACCCATGGAGCTACAAAATAACGGGATGTTACCAAGGGCAGAAGCATAATGTCAACAGACTAGGATGTGCAGAAAGCATGGTGATTCAGTATTCTCATACTGGAGTTAAAAAGAAGAAGAAGAAAAAAAAAGCAAGGGGTATAAACAGAATCATTTTCAGCTGTCTTCCCCTTCCAGCCCCTTCTACTTTTGTGCTTTCTTGCAAAAATTGGTAAACTGGAATTAAAACACACTGGAGGAAACGACTGGCTGTCCAATGATTACATGCTTCATGTTAAAAACTGCCAACTTTCACAACATCATGAAGACCATTTCTAAGCAATTCTTGGCAATCCAAACAGGTTTTGCAAGACAGTGGAAACTGTTTTCTAAACTATTTGGAGACAATAGAGCTACCAGATTGACAGTGAGATACCCTGATGCTACAGGTCAACAAGTTTTTCACCACGTCTTTTCACCTGTCCAATATTCGCAAGCTGCTGTCTGAATCCCTGGCTCTGTGAGTTCCTCAGACTGTGAAGGCAGAGAGCCTGCCATTACAGATAAAGACAAGGTGGGCACATTCTGAAGTGAGAGAACAAGACACTCTGGGAAGAACAGATCCTGCTTTCTAAAGACCTTCAAACATTTATCTTAGAGACAGTGGCAATGTGCTCTCTGACTAGGAATATGCCGAGGAAGCAGCAGTGCTCACAAAGGTTCTTGCTGGTCACGGTGAGTGTCTCCCTGTAGCTGCCTGTCCTTGGCAGGACACAAAGGGAAGGAGCACTAACCAGACTGACACCTGGCCAGAGAAATGCCTAAACACACAAGCCACTGGCTTTGACCAGTCTACCCTCGGAATGGCTACTCAGTGGTCACCCTTAGAACTAAGAAATAATTTGTTTAAAATGGGATTTAAACAATAAAGCATCATTAATTTAGCATGTGTAATAGTTCCAATATGTGAAATGATTTTTGAAAGGCTTAAAATATGTAGCATGTGCTTTGTAAGTGTATCAAATCATAAATGCTATGCCAATGGGTAATAAGTTCATACAGAGCAAATTTTTGCCATATACCAAGAACTATGCTCTATGTTTTTCATTATATTATTTAATTTTCACAAGAATCCTAAGAGTCCATTCTATTATTCTCCTTTTGGAGAGAAGGCTTACTGGGATAAGTAAATTGCCTAGAGTTGTACAAGCACAAGCAGAAGCCATCACCATTGAAATTAGATCACAATGTCCTACCCACTGTGTATGCCAGCTTCATTAAAAGTAGTGACAGTCTATGGTGAGTGAGGCCATGTTAAAGAATCTCAACAAAGATTTAGTAAGATACAAAAAAACCCAACTTACAGCAAATTGCCCCAGTAAAGGGCTCTGCTGGACCCAGTGAAGAGGCACCACGATATGGCTACTGCAGCCCATTCTAGGGGTGGGAAGCTGAGCTAAAGAGTGGTGACTTGAGTAGTGAAGTGAATCAGATGCAGAAGATTAAATATGTGAAACAGTGGATGGTTTCTCTGATTTGGGAAACACAGAACACAGGCACTCTATAGACCCAAATGGGTGTGATAGTGGGAGTTAGGGGGGATGGGGAGGGTGCAAGAAGGCCAAAAATGGGGAGGAGAAGGGACTATAATGTTGATGTGATATGTATGTGCACAAAATACTCATGTTCATTGTAAACATTATGTATTGCATAAACGTATGGGAAAAACTAAAAAATTAAAAACAAATAAAAGTACTTATAGTCTAAATAATTAAACTGTAACTTTTAAAAACATTAATATTTTAGACTTAGATTTTCCAGCAAATAGTTATACTTTTCACCTATTTCCTCCTCTATTTTTAATATTACTGCAATTAACTGTAACTGTATGAAACCATGCCTAGCTCAGATCCCTTGCTATAATTTCCTATATTTAAAGGACTCAATTAATTGCTCAATTTTTCACAAAGGCAGTACTGCAAATTTCCATACTATCTACCAAGCAAAAAACTACAACCCTGAAACATGACAGGAGGACACAAATTTATCTGTTAGCAATCAGCAAATTCTGTTGCTTTAAATGTTCTTAATAACCAACCCAGGCGGTGGTGCATGCCAATAATTCCAGCACTCAGGAGACTGAAGCAGGAGGACTGCTGTAAGTTCAAGGCCAGCCTGGGCTACAAAGTGAGTTTAGGACCAGTCTGGATTAGAGAACAACCACATATAAGTTCAAAACCAGCCTGGACTACAGAGTAAGACCTTGCTGTCATTACTGGCATTCAGCTTTGGAAGCGGGAAAATCAGAGCACAGTGCTAGCACCAGGTAAGGGCCTTACTGCTACATCATGATATGACAGAGGGCGTCACATTGTGCTAGCACCAGGTAAGGGCCTTACTGCTACATTATGATATGACAGAGGGCGTCACATTGTGCTAGCACCAGGTAAGGGCCTTACTGCTACATCATGATATGACAGAGGCCGTGACATTGTGCTAGCTGGCTCAAGTCTCTTCTCGTCTTACAAAGCCACCGGAACCATAATGGAGGGTTTCCACTCCCATGATCTCATCTAACTCTAATTACCTCCCATTAACCCAACTCCAAATACTATGAACAGATGAATCTGGCAACTAAGTTTCCAATACCATAAACTTTTGGGGGGTGGGACAGAGAGTGAATGTGAATATGATTTATTTTTAGCTTGTAAAAATGCCCACTCTGGAGTCAGAAAAAGTATGTTTGCACCTGGATCATTTAATTAATAACTGGTGGCTTAGCAAATTAAGCTTCCAATACATAAACTGTTGAGGGACACACTCAAACTATAGCAGAGGAAGAATAAGAAAGAAATGAAGAGAGAAACAAAGAACCCAGATAAATATAAAGAGAGTGAAGTCAGAAGAGAACTGACTCGTGGTCTCTCTCAGAAGCATGAGTCATTATCACTCACTTTCATGCCCACCTAGTAGAACATAAGGAACAGAAGGAGTATTTTTCTGGGCAATGTGGGGAACTCCAGAGGAAGTTGTAGGCCCCTACATAGCAATCTGCTTATTCTTCATTAAAAAACTTCCCCAAGGAAGTTCCAACCCTTGAGACTATTTCATTTATTCCACACTTGTATTCCGTGAGTTCACCAGCCCTCACACACTTTGTGTATCATTTTTCCAATAAGTCTCCAAAAGATTTTCTCTCTGTCCCACAGGAGACTTCCTGAAGCAAAAAAGTATCACTAGACTGGAAGATTACTGTAAGTAGAAACTATGGTTTTAAACTCTGAATAGAAGCACTAAACACCATCAGCATTTGAAGGGCTGCTACGGAATTAATGAATGAATGATCATGTGCCTTTTTCAATACCACTACCAGCACTCCAAGGTGGGCCTGCTACAATGATTAGATATGATCATCTATCATGAAAGAGAAAACCAAAACTTAAATGGCATGCCTCACAGGGGCCCACGAGAGGTCCCCAGAAGATGATCTGCCAAAATGTCTCCAGTACCAACAGCCACTTCTCTAACTCCCAGGACTACACCCAACATATGGTCAGTGCTGACACAGATTTGATGGTTGGCTGGATAGATCAAGGATAGATGGATGTGAGAAGTTGTGGATGAGGAGTTGCTGCTAAGTGAAAAAATGAACAGAACAAGAAAGGCAGAAGGCAACTTTCTGCCACATTAGGAGAAATTTAGTGACTAACAGGCATGACACTGAGTTCACATATGCTCTATGGACATCTGAATCTTGTCTCCAATGTTATAATTAAGAATAATGAACTTTGCAGGCCAAGTGGCAAGGGTCTGTAATTCCAGCACACAGGGAGGCTGTGGTAAGAGGATCACAAGTGTTCAAGACTATCCTGGGCAGCTTGGCAAAACCCTGTCTCAAACAAACAAACAAAAAAAAAGGCTGGGGATGTACCTCAGTGAGAAGGCCCTGGGATGAATCCAGTATCTCATTATAAAATAACAGAACAGGGATGAGGAAACTTTTTTGCGCCAAGGGTCATTTGAATATTTACGACATCATTTGTAAGACATTCAAAAGTATTAACTCAAAAATTAGCCTGCTACATTATTTTGAAGGGAGCTCCTTGATTTATTAAATTTCAAGTCCTGTCTGCAGTTGCCTTGGTCGTGCTGGATCAAAGGATTTCATGGGCCATATACAGCCATGAGCTAGATGTTTCTTACTTCTGTTCTAAAGGACAGAATGTCTAATCACTAAGTATCTTTAAGTCACTTTCACAACAATTTTGACTAAGTAAGGATAGAATGAATATTACTATTCTTTTATACCTACCAAAGCAAAGACCGTTTAAGAACATTTAATCCCTTAATCTACACACTTCTATCAATAACTTCCTGTCTTTGCATGAAATGGGCCACACATTAAAATGATCACATTTTGACAGTAAATGGAACACTGGGTTAAATGTAGGTCATTCAGTGGGACTCTGTCCAGCCAACCTGGGAGGCCATGAGTAAGCCAGTCTGACTGGTCTGAATATATCCAACAGCCTTAATATAGAGACCAGAAAATTAGCAGGAAGTAGAAAGGATACTCTTCCACTGGTTTTCCTTTCTCAAGCCTGATATCTCTACGAGGGCTCTCTATGACGACACATACTATTATAACATATATCTAGAAAAAAATGGCATTTTTCTGCCTCTGCTTTCCCATAAAATAAATTACAACTCTGTTTCATATTAAACCTTTTAGCATGATATGGTATATTATGGTTTGGCCCAAAAGCCTCACGTATTTGGATACAATGGATTATCAATGGAACTATGTGCTGTCAGGAGACAGAGGCCTGGTCTGCAGGGGTGGATTATGGACGTGTGGTGGATTATAGGTATATAATAGATTACAGACTACAGGTGTGTAATTAGGGGCTCAAACCTGGAAGGATATATGCTATTTTCTCCCTTCCTTCTGAGACTTGGCCTCCTGTTTGCACTGCTGTGAGGAGCTGCCTCCACCTCTGCCTCCACCCATTCTCCCACTGCTGCCGGCAGCCTGTGAATGGACTGTGACCTTCTGAAACTGTGAGCTAAAACAAACTTCTCTTCTCCTAATTTGTGTATGTCGGGTATTTTGTCCCAACAACAAATTGTATTAATCCTATTAGTGAGACTTTATGTTAATAGCAGTTTGTTTCTTATAAAGTATAGGTGAGTAGACGGCAGCCAAACTTCCCTTTGCCAATATTTAAAAGAAGCATTGCAGCATGTGTGTCTGAATTATACAAGAAATGCCCTTGAGCCACAACAAAAGACAGGATGCAAACCTAATATTAAAAAGTGCAACTGAACAATTTTCCAGGTGAGATGATCTGCTAAGGGATAGAAATCTTTGTCCCTTTGTGCAGTGAGAAATGTTGGGTGCTGAGAGCAATTCCAGTTAATGTTCAATGACATCATCTCAGAGAAGAAGAATTCTCCTTTTGGTTCTGCCTAGAAGGCTATACTATTCTGAGTCTTGGTGCTCTAAATTGTATTTGTACTGAGTGTATTTAATGTGTACTAACATAGATATTTTTAATTTTAACATTTTTTACACTTATCCAAATCTACAGCAATGTTTTAAATTAATTAACAGGCTTCTATATGTCTGAGTAGTATATAAAAATGAATGGTGTATGGGGCTAGAGGAATAGTACAGTGAGCACTTGCCTAGCAAGCACAAGGCCCTGAGTTTGACTCCCAGCACTATATAAGCCAAGTACGGTGGTATACACCTGTGATACCAGCACTGGGGAAGCTGAGGCAGGACTGCTCTGAGTTTGAGGCCAGCATGGGCTACATAGTGAGTTTAGGACCAGCCTGAACTACACAGCAAGACCCTGTCTCAAGAAAAAAACATAAAATAATGGCATGTACCACAACTAAATATATCTTGGGTGTAATTAAATATGGCACTGGTAGTTCCCTCACGCACTTAGGGTTTCATTCTAGACATGAACGAAGGGCAGTTATCCAATGCACACAGTCCTCTTTGTATCACATGCAATGCAGCACTTCAATATTTGCCAAAGGTAGTACTGCTGAGAGGTGAAAACAGTCACTGAAAGTTGCTTAGGATCTATGGTTTCAATGATAGCTAGCTCATTCTGCTTGAAATGTTGACCTAATTAGCTATTCAAGCAGAAAAAAAAAAGGCCCCAGCAACAGGCTCAACCCATCTCTCAAAGATTTCTTTCCAGTGCAATTAAATCTGTACTTTTTACAAAGAATACATTGCTTCGACTTAAAATCTATCCCAACTTAATACCTTGAGCTTCCATTTGAAACCAATGTTCCACTTTCTCAGCTTTTTTATTTGTAAACTAGGGAATAATGGAAAAATCTCTACAGACACTGGATAATGCCTCAAGAATTCAGATATTAGGTAAGGACTCACAAAAGTTGCTGCATACAACAGCATTGAGCATCCAATACTGTTTCGAATTTCATAACCACCATACAAGATCCCTAGCACTACAATAATGAAGACATATCATACCTGTGTCAGGGGACATCTCATCTAGCAGCTTCACCATGACTTCTCCTTGCCTGGAAGTCCACATCTTGATGGGAGATCCACCTCCAATCTTGCGATACTGCTCTTGAATTTTGGGAGTTCGGCGCTTGGCGATGAATGGTGCCAGTTTACTAAATCATTTAACATGTAGATAAGTGGATTTTATTCAACCTTAGCAACCTGAGAAATATTTTCTACTTAATAAAAATAAGCACATTTTAGGAAGAACCTAACAAGATCAAGTCTTTCAAAAAAAGAAGTTTTAAATCATTGACAATAGGCAGGTATTTGGACACAGAGAATTAAAGGTAGATAATCCTTATGCTCCACAAGGTCTTCTAGCAGTATCCCCTGGAGATTCAGGATGCTCAACAGCCATGAAGAGAACCCTGGATGTGCTCTAGGTACTATGCTGTGCTTTGATCAGTAAGGACATAAGATGAAACAGACCAAGGGAGGAAGACTGTTAATTTGAGGCATTCCTGGACTGTGAATTTGAGGCATTCCTGGACTACACAGCAAGTTCAAGCCCAGCCTGAGCTAGACTGTCAATCCAAGACCCGTATGCATTAATGCATACGTGACAGTAGTGAGTCAAACAGCAACAAAAGAAGGACACAGAAGCAACACAGAAGCACGTACATTGCTCTTAAAATAAAAATCTACTGGCCCTACAAGGTATTCTTACATCTACAATCAGTGACGTAGGCAAAAAGTATTTACCACAGCACTGTAAACAACTTAATCACCTGACAAGGAAATAAATAAAGGCATAATCATACAAAGCACCTCTAAATAGCCATGAAAAAATGAGCCAGATCTGATATGAAACAAGATCCAGTGTTAAGCTTAAAAAAAAAACCAGCAGTGACAAGTAATATGCATGAGTACCTCCACATTTGTGTAGCAAAGTGGGAGACGCATATACACCCATATACACGTGTGTGTGTGTGTGCGTACACGTGTAATGTCATAGACTATTTCTGAATGAAACAGTGCTTATTTCTGAGTTGGGTAACCAAAAGGCTGCAGTTCAAGATGAGAGAAGTATATGCTTTGTACTGTAAACATTTTATACTATTTGTAGTTTTAATCATATGAATGTATTAATTTTTTCATTGCAAAACCTTTCTGAAAAAGGAAGAAAGAGAAGAATGAAAGGAAGAGAACGGCAGTAATCCATAGTAAAAGTGAATAATAACCACTGTTTCCCCGAGCTATGAAGCTATGAAGTGTCAAGTACACATACATCTTTAAGAATCTTTAAGAGGGGCTAGAGGAATAGCACAGCAGTTACAGTGCTTGCCTGGCAGGCACAAAGCCCTGGGTTTGATTCCCCAGCACCACATAAGCCAGGCGTGGTGGTGTGTGCCTATAATCCCAGCACTCAGAAGGCTGAGACAAGAGAACTGCCTGGGTTATGTAGTGAGCTCAGGAACAGCCTGGACTGCACAGTGAAATTTTGTTTCAAAAAAAAAAAAAAAAAATCTTAAAAGATACTAGTTGGACCTGGTGGTACAGGCCTGTTATTCCACCTGTTATCCCAGCGCTCTAGTAGGGTGAGTCAGGAAGACCACAAGCTCAAGCCCAGCCTGTGCAACTTAGCTAGACTCTGTCTCAGAATCAACTAAAAATGGGCTGGGGATGTAGCTCAGGGTTGCCAGGACTCTGAGGAAGAAAGGGCTCAAGGATTACATTCACCAACTGGCTCTCTCTTGCAATTCTCTCCATGTTGTATCTTTCTGGTTGCCAACAGAAAATGCTGCTACGTATACCTTACAACTGCTCAATTTTTTGAAGCTATATAGTTCAGCTATGTGTAAGACCAAGTGCACTGTAGGTGTTTATACATATCTTACTTTTGAATAGGAAGTGTCATGAGGTCTCGGTCCAAGAAGAGCCTTAGAAGAAAGTCGTGAACATCTCCAAGAGTCTCAGGGCCTCCCATGTTTAGCATTAGTATTCCAGTTTTCGGTTTCCTACATAAAATCACATGCCAACAGCAGATTTATCACACCTTTTACCTTCTTTTAGGACAAGTAAGTTCAACTAAGAAGCTCTTATTTAATATGAATGCAAAGGTAAAACCTAAACATTTCTTACTATTATCCCACAGCTATCTATTTGGGAATGCAGGAGCCCTCTACTTCCACTGCCCAACTCAGACTCTGATCTTGTCTCTTAGCTCCATCTGTGACATTGGTATTCCCTGCGTGCAAAGTGTTTCTCAATTAACCTGTCAGCTCTGAAAAGAGATCTGGTTCTTTAGAAATTGAGAGTGAGGGACAGAAATCAAAATTGTTCTGAGACTAAAGTACCTGTACAATGTTAATGCTTTATGAAGGCACCTATTTCACAGATGCTAAAGCCCACAACATACCTCAAACAGTTATTTTGAGAATTCAGTAAACTGCTTAGTCCCTTAGCATGATCTAGCTCACACTAAATTCTATCAGTCAGAGAGGGGTTCTCCTATAATTGTAAACCTCCAAAGTATTTAGCATAAACCTCATCTCTCACTCTTTCACCTACTCTCTTCTCTTTAGTAAATTATAAAATTATTTCTGACTTAAAATTCGGTTCTCTGCTTTCTCCCCCTGCCTTCATTTCTTCCTCAGTGTCTTCTTGCTGTGATAAACTCTATTTCTCATTCTGCACTCACCTCTCCATCTTTCCCATAATACACTGCTTAGGTAACTCCTGGAAGAAATGGTGCTAAACGTGAAAAATTTTTCCTAGGCCAAAGAATCAAGCATTTTATGAACAGAAAGAAGCAAAAAGAAAGTAAAGCACTGTAACAAATACTTTAAATCAAGTAACTTCTGGAAACGAAAAAAACCAAAGTGCTAAACTTCTAAATACCACATAGGGTGTCGGTCAAGGAGTTCTTTATTCCTAAATCCTGCCAGAAACAAGACTCAACCCAGGACAAACCAATTTCTCCCACTGGCTCGGTAATCCATCAGAAGACCATAATCAGAAACTCAGAGCCCTATCAGAGTCTGAGGTACACCACAGAGAACCAGGGGCCTTGCAAGGTGATGGCAAAGGTGGAACCAAAAGATAAACTGCTGAGATGGCTCTTTCGGAAGTCTGCTCTTAATGTGTGCAAAAGCTGATGACAGTACAATGACATCTTCTTCTTTTTTTTTTTTTCTTTGAGACAGGGTCTTGCTCTATAACCCAGGTTGTTCCCAAATTCACTATGTAGCCCAGGCTGGCCCTGAACTGAAGGCAATCCTGTCTCAGCCTCCCGAGTGCTGAGATTACAGGCATGTGCCAACACACCTGGTTTGTGTGATGCCAGGGAATCAAATCTAGAGCCTTAACATTTTAACCACTGACATACATCCACAATGATATCTTAACTAGCAGCTTTAAACAACTGTTAACATTTGGGAATACTGTTAGGCAGTAGAGTGTGTGAAATTTATACAGGTAGTTAATTATCTTTTGGCCAAACACATAGTAGATGAATGAGGTAGAAATCTGAATTTTCAATTCCAAATTTCAGAATAGGAACCAATTCATGGGTAAGGAGAGTTACTATATTAACATGAGGTTGGGGATTTTCTAATTTAAGTAAAGATTAAGTGGGATCACTTTTCCCATCTTCATCTTAGACACGGGTCTCTCAGACTCAATGGCTTTTTGGGTTGGAGAATTCCTTGTTGTAGAGGACTGTCCTACGCAACACAGTGTTTATCAGCAAAATCCCTGGCCTCTACTCCCTAAGAGATGGCAACAGCAGACATGCTACCTCAGTTGTGCCAACCAACAGACACCATCAAATCTGTCTAGCTAGGGCAAAAACTCCCGCTTCCATGACTTGCTGAGAATTACTGACTCAGAGAAAGGGGGCTTGACCCTCTTTTTACTAAATCAAGCAACTACACTAAAGATATCACTGTTACAGAACTTTCTACAAAGAAGTCCTATCACTAAACTAACAGTTGCGTTTTCTTTTCTTACTACCTAAAAATTCCAGATGTATCATTTTATGAAGCTGTAATATTCCCTTAATCCTTCTATTTAGACCATCAGTCTTCTGGGATCCTATCTTTCATCCTTAAAATCTGTGACTCACAATAAATTAAGTGCATTTTCCCATGGATTGTTGCCAGTTAACAGATTACTGATAAAGAAACCCCACACTAAAAGACTTACCTAAGCCACAGAGGGTATCAATGTGCAAACGGGATTTAGAACTGTGTTTTTCATCTATAACACCTGAGCTCAGAACAAGAGTGGCTTTAAAGCGGATGTCACTATGCCTGCCTCACAGCTTTGCAAACCCATGTTGATCTTCTACATGAAAGGGATGCCCATGATTTGAAAATGCCCAAATAACATGCACTTAATTCAAAACTGTGTTGTGCATGACGAATGGAGCATTAGTAAGCCCTAGTCTGATTCTGCTTTATTCCAGAATGTGAAGTACGAAGCTTTAGTCAAGGGCCTCTGTTTCTCCTCCAGACAGAACACACCTGAGACCAAAGTCTGACGGGTCAGTTTCCTTTGTTCAAATATAAAAGTATATTTTTAAAACATATCGTAAAACTTCATTCAAAAAGAAAATAATTAAAATTCTTACTTTTTTATTAAGTTTGAATGTTTTACCATTTTTATATTCTAGAACTCTCAAAATAGTAAGTTTTTCATTTTGAACTATCAAATCTACACAATAGAACCTTCAACTCATCAATTAATAAAGAAACAATTTTGTTCTACTATATATAACTGGCATTAAGAAAAAGAACAAAAATCCTGGCTCTTCATTCAGCCTATAAAATCTGACTGACCTTGGAACTATGCTACCTCTAGAACACAGTGTGACAAACTATAGCCCCTGCACCAAAACTGCACACATGCATATACACTGCCTGCCTGTTAAATAACACAGCACCATTCATGTGTTCGTGTATTGTCTATGGCTAATTTCATATGACAAAGGCAGAGGTAAAGAGAAGTGAAAGAGATGGGATGGCCTAAAAAGCCCACATGGGTGTCCAAATATTTGCCCTGCCTGGGTCACACCGTGTGTTGGGGAGAGGCAGAGCTAAGATCGCACTCTGTTCAGTTGTTGCATATGCATTCTACACTCGAGTACGACCAACCAAGTTATAAAGAGTCCCCTTAGAAATCACACAGTAATGTTGAAAGTACACAATCTCGTAGAGCCCCATTACTGGCTGCCCACCGCAGCGTGGGGACTGCTGGCTAGACACATCTGTAATTCATTACCTAACTCCGTATACATAGAGAACAAGATTGTCAAATCCCAATCTGGTCTAGTATCTTATTCTAGGCTAGTCCAAGCACAAAGCAGAACACAATACCTTCAGAAGGTCTAGATGATACCCACAACAGACACTGAGCATTGCAGTATCTCTAATATTAAAAGACTGGAGATAACCTATGTCCACAATGTAGGACTAAATAAACCATGATTTTCCTAAGCTACTAAAATAGCAAAGCATACTTACAGTCATGATGACATTAAATAAAAAGAAAAAGTTATGCAAATATGTTTAGCACTGTCACTTTTTAATCTGGATTTTCTATTTTTTTTTTTATTCTTCTTTTCTAACTATGATACAGTTACTTAATAGAATCGGAGGCTTATTTAAGATCTTTTTAATTTTGTAATCGGATAGTAAAACAATTATATTACTGACTTTGCTATTAGAACAATGCAATAATGAAATAACTTTTCTTCCAGAGTACCACATTGACTCAGTTTTTCTGCTTACATACAACAAGTGTCATTCAACCCCAAGCACTTAGGCTGAGGAGGGAAGAGAAGTCAGTGGAAGCAGAGAACAGGTACCCTCCTCGGCATGTTGCCAGCCACCAGTGATGTCTAGGCTTCCTATTATCCTATCTCCTTCTCATCTTTTTGAAGAATAAAAAGTCCAGAGGATAAAGAGTCCAGAGGAGATAATCCGGGGCTCAACAGCTAATGCTTTAACTCCAGCAATCCTCAATCTACTTAACATTCAATCGACAAACCCTTGATCACAATGAACAATAATGAACAAAAAATTAGGATATTTCATTTTCATTATCACATAACTTTCCTAGACCAATATCTAGGAAAGTCAGATCTTGGTCTCAAGTTGTGTTCTGTCTGGAGAAGAGACTAAGACCCAATCCAAAGCTTTGCACTTCATAATCTGGCATAATCACACTAGGGCTTACTAAAGATCAAGGAGCTAAGTAGGTCTCAACTACTTTTCTTCTTTCACTTCTTTCACTTTTAAATAAATTCTTTTTGCAAAATATGCCCGTAGCTGCTGTATGTAAAAAGACCTGAGGACATCCGGCTTCTGTTAATGAAGAGAACACTCAGCAACATTATGCCAGCTGGTCTGCCCCAGCAAACAGAAGAGGTGAGGTGTAAAATACACATTCTTTTTATTTTTAGTGCTGCGGATTGAACCCAGGGTCTTACACATGCTAGGCAAGTGCTCTGCCACTGAGCTATACCCTCAGCCCACTAATTCTTTGAAAAATTATAAAGCATAGTATGTCATTTATAACTATGCTCACTCTGCTAAAAAACAGAAAATACTGGCAAAGTTTCCTAGAGAAATTCTTGGTAGAATACTCTCTAATGTTATTAGGTTATTACATTTCCAGCATACACAAAATTTGTGTAAGTAACATAATCCAGAACCAAATTCTCACATGATTTGGAGTCTGTTTGTATTGAACTACATGTCCTTTAACAAAAGCCCTGTTGGGGGGTAGTTTTAACAGCTGTTAAAAAGGACGCTAAGAAAATAACATACTATTCCCAATATATTGGGTTTTCCCACTCTCCTTCTAGGTAGCTTATATCCATTGGTGCTTCCAACAATGAAGAGAAATCCTTATTTGTTCCTAAAATTGGTCTCATACCTCTTTTCCAGTTGAACTTGAGGCTTTGCACTTTTAGTATGTGGGGATGTCTCTGTGGTAGCTGCTGCTGCTGCTGCTGTACCCGACTGGCACCTCCATGGCTGACAGGCCTTCAAGCTGCCGTGTACCACTGTGACAAAATTAAAGTGCTAGCATGAAATCTGGCTGGAAAGTAATTTCTTTTGAAGAGGTCCTCAAGGCCTAATTCTTGGCTTTAAAGAGATGTGATGGCAGAAGTGATTTTCCTAGAATTTCTCTGCAAGCAGGTAAAGGCATTAAGGCCTTTCCAAGGGGTTGCGGTAAAGGCTTACTCCTCCAGAACGGCTTATGAGGACCTGCATAAGGCTTTTTAGAAGCCATATATACCTGCATGAGGCTTTTTAGAAGCCATATATACCTCCTCTCTGTGCCTTGGCTGCAGACTTTCATGATTCCTCAGAAGACTGCACACATCCTGGATGTTAGTAAAGCGCTCAAAGGAAGAGTTAGGGACCCATAATAAAGGTTCACAGCCACTGCCTGAGGGAATGGAAATTGAGCCTTTCCAACTACCTTCTGATCTCATTTCTGCCTTAAAGTTTTTTCTGGCAAAGTATCACTGCTTTTGAGAATCCCAGTATTGTCCTTACAACTTAACAAGAAGACCTTCGCTTTACAACAAGGATGGGGACCATCTGGCCCATGAAATTTGGTCCTGCCTAGCCAAAGCTACCACTGTATTAGGTTTAATTATATGATAATTAAATGTTT
The DNA here is from genome assembly GCA_004027205.1 of Ctenodactylus gundi. Taxonomy (NCBI): domain Eukaryota; kingdom Metazoa; phylum Chordata; class Mammalia; order Rodentia; family Ctenodactylidae; genus Ctenodactylus; species Ctenodactylus gundi. The sequence continues at coordinate 131,997 of PVKB01002311.1, forward strand.
TACTATATATAGCAGACTAACTTGTTAGTTGACAATTTTATATAGCCCATGAATGCTTTCATAAATATCCAAGTGGCTGCTGGTATTAAAAAACAAAAAGTTTCCCACTCCTGCAGAGCCAACTGTAGCTCCCTGCTCACTGCACCCTGCTTCATGCGGTAACCAAAATACATTGCCCAGGAGATATGATCCCTTACACTCCACACCCCTCATGCCAGACCAGCATCCAGGCCTCAAGACCTGAGAATTCCTTGCCCCTAAAACCCTTTGTCTACTTCCAGGGTCCGTGCAGCTTCTTTCCTGGATCCATCCTCCTGAGGGAAGACTGTGCCAACGATGTAACCTATGCTTGACCTGATGGATGGTCAACAGTGACAGGAAAGAGCTGGGAGGTGAGGAGAGAAATAAGAAAGAAAGCTTGCAGGTCAACTGTCTAAAGGTGGATGATAGGTGTGTAGTGGAAGGCAGGCATGTGGCAGATTACAGATTACATGCCAGTGGATCAGATTATAGGTGTGTGGAAGATTAGGGGCTAAACCTCGAAGGAGCAAAACACAGAGGCTGGACCCAGATGAGACAGATCACTGGGACAGGTCCTAGAAAGATAAACGCAAGTTCCTCCCTTCTTGGACTTGACCTGGCTTCCTGTTTGCAACATTCCAAGGAGCTGCCTCCACACCTGCCAATGCTACGTGCGTCCATCATTTTCCAGTTACCCACTCCTGAATGGACTTCTGGCCTTCTGAAACCATGATCTAAAATAAACCTTTCCTCACCAGATTTGTGTATGTCAAAACATTTTGCCACAGCAACAAAACAGTAACTAAGACAAGAGGGCAATGCGGAATAGTGGCTGCTACTGTGTCCCACACTGTACACCTGACATCCTTCCCCCACTGTCAAACCAGCAGAATAGAAAAAGCTTGAGATCGGTCTCCTACTCTTGGCCTCTGTGGCAAAAGCACCCTGATGAGGAATTCAGGCTGTGGACCAAGCAGATCTAATTCTGAATTCAGCTCTGTTACTTACTAGCAGTATGATCTGGGGCAGATCATAACTTCAATTATAATCTTTCTGACCCTAAAATTTTCCCAGCCATAAAACGGTAATGCTTAGCTACTGGAACTCTCATGAGAATTAAAACAAACAAGATGAGTAAAACAAAGTGTCTGCCACATTATTAGTGATAGCATTAAGCGTAAGTTTCTCGAGAAAAGGACTACATCTGCTGGGTTTTTTTTTAAAGTTACTCAACATGTATATACAATAAAGGAAAGTGGTATTTCTAGGCCACTTAGATTTCTGCCTATCTTAATTGTGCATATTACTAACACAGCCAATATATAAATGGGTGCTGAGTAGTCCTCACTAAGTCAAAGTAAAAGCACAAAGATTGACACAAGCAGCTCAATTTTACTCAAAAGAAGTCTCTTTCCTTTTTTTTTCTTTTAAAGACAGGTCTCACTCTGTAGCCCAGGCTGGTCCTGACCTTGCTCTGTAGCCCTGGAGGTCTAGAACTCCCAGCAATCCTCCTGCCTCAGCCTCCTGATTGCTGGGATTATAGGCATGCACCACCACACCTGGCTTATATGGTACTAGGGAATCAAAAACAGGGCCTTGTGCTTGCTAGGAAAGCATTTTAACTGCTGAGTTATTCCTCCAGCCCCTTAACTATATTCTGAACCATGGTGCAATGCCCCAAATTCCCTATATAAACCAGATTACATCAGACTTACTGGGGTATGAGAAAAGAATCTATAGTATTAGAAAATCTGACTGTTGGTCATAAACACAATTTCTTCCTGATAAGCCAAAAACAGAATAAGCAGTTGAGGTAGAACTAGGTTCTCCAAATAGTTATGACTAGTTTGGTAGAGGCACTTTCTCTTTCTGTTTAACTACTGCCAAGCTCTTAAATTTTTTTCTTCTCCATGGCTGATCAAATTCTCAGCAAGGACAGTGATGGTGCTGTTAAGGAAGCTTTTCTACTGGGGACCGAGGATTAATATACCATTCCTCAAAGACAATGCTAAAATATCCCCATCCCCTAATGAGCTAAAGTTTCGAGAAAAGCAAACAGTATCCTCCACAAAACTATTAGTGTGTGTAGCTAAAAGAGTTTAATCTTTCAAACAAATGCTAAACCAAGCCTTCTGATTACACTCAGCTGAACAGACTCTGAAGGCACAGGCAACACTGGGTAGTTTAGAATGTACTCTGGAGCCAGAGATCTCAGCAGAAATTTCATATTTTACTAACAAGCTGTATGGCAACACTTGAGCAATTCACCTAGCCACTGCAAGTCTCACTTCTCCCATCTGCGACACAGTGATAAGGCTAACCGTGCAGTCTGCGGTGAAGGCTGGGAGGGGGAGGGGATCTATGCCCAACCCCAAGAACAGTGCCTGATACACCGTATGTGGTTAGGCAGAGATGCTAATAATACTTACTAGTACAGACTTCATCACGTATGACCTAAGAGTAGGGCCTCTATCCACCTCTCGACCCCCTCTTTAAAGGGATAACTGATCTACCTGTGCTTGCAAAAGGTCTATAAACAAACAAACAAACAAAAAACCATCAAAGGAAGGAATGTGCAAAAGAGAAAATGATGTAGGAAAAGAAAGCTTCACAACTTCTGGACAAACCTAAGAAGTGAACCATTCAAAAGTATCCCTGTGATTTAAGAATGAATAGCAGCTGATTCTTCAGAACCAAATTATTTTAATATTTTAGATGTTTGGAGATAGAACAGAGAATAAAGGGCAAGGTGCACCATTCTTGACTATAAAATAGGCCGCTTCTATCACATACAATATGGGAAATATTTCAAAAAGTATTTTTAAAAGGTATCATTCAAAAGTTCACAGTAGAAATAAAGTTTTATATTGTGACAAGAGATAAACACTTGGGAGGGAAATTTTAAAAGAGTTGCTGTTTTCTGGTGTGAAGCCAAATAGTATCTTTCTTTCTTTTTTTTTTTATGAGACAGGAGTCTCGCTCTCTATTCCAGACTGGTCCTGAACTCACTAAGTAGCCCAAGCTGACCCTGAACTCAAGACCAGCCTCCCGAGTTCTGGAATTATAGGCATGTACCAACATGCCCAGCTTGTGATGCTGAGGAACTGAACCCAGGGCTTTGCACTTGCTAGGGAAATGATTTAACCACTGAGATTCACCCACGGACCCCAAAATATTTTCTAAAATTCTTAAAACACTAAAACTCTTTTCTATTATTCTAATTATATATCCTTTTATAATCTTCTAATTATAAAAGACATATACACTAGGCTAGGCATATACATCTGTAATCCAAGCACTCTGGGAGATCGACACAGGGAGATTAGAAGTTCAAGCCTAGCCTCGGGAATGCATCAACTTAGTGAGACTGTCTTAAAGCTTAAAATAATAATAATAATAATGATGATGATGATGATGATGATGATGATAAAGGGGAAGCTGGGTCTGGTTTTCAGCACTATCAAGGTCAAAAAAGACTTGTGCAAAACCAGATATGACCAGCAGCAAGAGAATTTGAAGGTAAAGTTTACTGCCCCTAGAGACCTGATGCCTGGGTAAGCGGGTCCTGGTGTGAGGCCTCAACTATGGGGTGAGGAAAGCTTTCATTTAATGTGGATGCATCAGTCAATATGAGGGTCAGGGACTGGGCTGTTTAGGTGGCACTGGGGTAGGGACTGGGTGAAACAGGGCAAAGTGGATTTGCCTGATACCTTAGAAGAACAGGCAGATGAGCTAGGGGTTTGTAGAAGGTTGGTAGCATGGCTGAATCCATGGCTGTCACTAGTAGCTGGCTGACTACCAAAGCCAGGAAAGTTGTTATGTCAGGGCTAGGAAAGTTGCTATGGTCTTGCCTGGAAAGGAATGAGGGAGTCTCTAGGCAAGGTTGTAAATAGTTCTACATGTGAGAATGGCCAACAAGTTCAGTACAAGAATAAGAGCATGGGAACCCCACATTTATTACAAGTGCTTTTCTTAGTAAAACAACAAGGACCCACAGTACAATGACAATTAGCTCACTAAGGAAACTGGGAGACAAAAGGAGTTATCTTTTAAGAGGTATGATAGTGTCAATAATGGGCTGAAAAAAACACTGAATTAATCTTTTCTTAAATCAACCTTTCCTGTGTGAAATAAAAGTCTGGCAAATCCTAGTTTTGAGGTCATAGAACAGTATTAGAAACTTTATTTACTGTTTAAGTTATAAGTAACTAAGAGGAAGTACTCAGAAACTGTAGCAGAAGTAGATTTAAATTCCATTTCTGCCACAGACTATCATTTCAAGGTGTAATTTTTATTTATTCTAATCACTTTGTTTAGTAGTAAGATTGATATTAACTGAGGAAAAAACAGTAACATTTTGAAATGAATTTTGAAAGCAGAAGAGGCAAAAGTAAAATCTTAACATTCTCTGTACTCAGCATGATATGGAACTAAAAAGCTTCGTGTAGGGTGAGTCATGCGAGATACATCTGCACACATAGTGCACACATACATGTGTATGTGTGTGTCTCTTGTGTGTATGCATAATACTTAGAAATTATTTTGTGCCTTTTTGCTAATATTTTTTACACTTAACGTATGCATCTACTTTCTGGATTTTTGGATGTGTTGCTAGGCATTAAACCCAGGGCAAGCGTGCGCGCTATTTCCAGGGTCTCATTACATTGCTAACAAGCCAAGGCTGGCTCACGATTTTCGCTAGTCAAATGTCAGACCGCATGTGAGTCTCATTTGTTTTCCAAATATGTCTAGCCCAGGCTTCCTCATGGGGTGGAGAGAGGGGGAGTCCTCCTGCCCCAGAGTGATGACATACACTAGGACAGAGCAGAACTGGGCACACTGTGACCGCTATCCCAATACTGGCTTCTGGGCGACAGGCTCTTAATATGTCTTCCCTCCTGCTATTCCCCCAAACAATTTGTTATTACAGATGACAATCACTAAACCTCTCAGAAATTCCGCCTCTGCTCACGGTCACCCAACCCATGGAACTCGAACCCGCGTCTCTAGTGTCCTCAGATAACCTAAAATGCTCCCGTCATCCTTCACGGGATGCATCCGGGTCCCCGCTCCGTCCCACTCCACGAGGCCTGCCGCCGCTCCCGGAGCCCCCCAGGCGGGCCGCCCCGACGCTCGCTCCCGCCGCCCGCCGGCCCGGGACCCTCAGCCTCGGCGGCCGCCCGGGCCACTCCACTTACGCCGACTGCGGAGCAGGATGCCCGCCGGTCGCAAGGCCGCAGCCATGTTCGTGCCAGCAGCGAGCGTTTCCGGGGCAGCCTCGGCCGGGAACCTGGGCTCCTCTAGCGGCGACCCCGTCGGACACAGGCCCAACCACCGCAGAACCCGCGGGGCGCTCCCACCGGCGCCCCAAACCTTATCCCTGGCGGCCGGAGCAAGCGCCCTCGCGCCGCGCCCGCTCATTCGCAGCGGGTGAGGAGGCCGGGTCTGGCGTAGGCAAGTCCCGCGCAGGGAGCCCGCTCATTGGCTGCCTGGACACGGAACCCCGGGGTGGGGCCAGGCTAGAACACTCCCCCTGCGGGGCGGGTCCAGGCTGGGGGCCGCCCCGCGGGGGGCGTGGCCTGGGAGGCGGGGCTGGCGAAGAGGGTCCCCTAGCAAGCAGCCCTCCCCGGCCGGGAGCCCGCCCCGCCTGGGACTCGGCGGCTCGCCGTGCCTGTGCCCGGTCCTCTCAGCGCACCCGGCCCTCGACTCTGGCCTGGACAGGTCTGGTTTTATGTGTTAATCTGGCCAGTGCAAAACCGGTCTCCACTTTTGCCTTAGGACCCCAATTTGCCTGCCTCCGGAACAGCACAGCGGCACGGACTGTAAGGCTTTGTTTTCTGGAGACAGCAAAGAAATTCTTCTATATTAGCTGCTCGTGTCATTATGCACTTTTTCTACAGCACCTGTGTAGTAGAGCTTGACGGGTGAGATCGGAGAGTGAACATTAGACTGCTAATAGGAGAGCACCAGGAAAGTGCAGGTCAGGCTGGCAAATACATTTCTTGGAGAAGAGGTATGGTGGGGTTTGTCGGGACTGTATTGGTGCACTTTCTCAGCTAAGCCACCCATGCCACAGACCGGCAAGTTGAGGCCCCCCCCCTCACCTCCCATTTCTCGCCATTCCCTCCAAATCCATCAGCCTGCCCTGCCCCTAATATGTTCAGACTACCACATGAGCCCTTGGTACAGAAAGGTCACAGCTATCGCTGGACAAACAGCACCATGGGAAAACAGCAGCGGGCAGAGCAGCCTGGGGCTTATGCACAGGATGGACACAGCATATGTTATAATAACAACGTAATATTTTGAGCTAGGGTAGGGTTAAGGAAAGGAGTGATAGCTGGGCTGCGGGCGCAGGCCCAAAATCCCAGCACTCTGGGAGGCTGAGCCACAAGGTTCACAACCTCCATAACCTAAGTGACTCAGCAAGACTGTGGGCTGTGGATGTGATAGCTCAGTGGGAAAGCCCAGAGCTCAGCGGCTCCTTCTGCAGCACCACCACCACCAGAGGAAAAGGAAAAAAAGGAGGGAGGGAAGCAAAGTGGGGGAGATGTAATGGGAAGACTATCATGATGTGAAACAGAGAAAGAACTCTTTGGGCTAAGATCTGAATAAGGCATCAAGCCATGTGGAACATTTAGGAAACAGTCTCCACCTGGCTTGTTGCCCACAGTTGCCCACAGGCAGAAAAAAAAAATGCAGCCTAACACATATCCGTGTATTTGTGTGTGTGTGTGTGTGTGTGTGTGTGTGTGTGTGTGTGTGTGTATCACAAGGATGTTTAGTTTGGTAACTCTATTATGTTCTCTAATGTGAACAATGCATGTCCTATCCTGGGTCCACTGGTCACATACCTACCTTGGGCAGCTCATAAGCTCTGTAGGATAGTAAGTTTTTAACATTATGTGATTTTTAACAATATTTCATCACTTGACTGGGCAGCAGTGCTCCAGCAGGGACTGAATGGGGACAAAGAGGAATATAATATGTAGGGGAGGGAGGGCACCGTACCAACCCCACCTCCTGTGCCTGCCACAGTTGGTCAAATCAAAACCCTAAATGTAATATTTTTGTGACTTGGTAAATAAAACCCAGCCATTGCCAATAACAGTATTTCAACCTAAATAACCTGTGTGCCTCTAAGACAAGCATTTATTAAGGGTACATGTAAGGTTTCTTGTTTGTCAAATTTGAGTTTGGGTTACTCTGTAAAATAATTTAGTAAGTTAAAATTGTTTTCTAGCAGCTGTAGTACAGAAAGTATATTGATATTTTGTGTGTGGCCCAAGACAAATGTCCTTCTTTCACTGCAGCCCAGGCAAGTCAAAAAGGTTAGGCACCCATGGTCTAGATCAAGTTTAAAACAAGATTTCTGCAGCTAAAATGTGTGCTGTTGGTTAGATTAGTTTATGTATTAACATTAGCCCTTCTGTAATGTCCAAAGTCAAGTGAACTGTCCTTTATGTTACCTCCAAATCCAAGCATGATGTTCCCTCAGAAAATAGTAAAACCTGTTCCAAGTATCAAACTGTCTTCCTATCACTTTGCTAAGTCTTGATTCTTGTAACCAAAATTACAGGAGTCTGAAGTTGCCTTTTAAAGAGGTAAATTATTACAGAGAATATATGTTGGTTTTGGTACTGGAACTGGAACCTAGGGCCTTGACATGGAGCTGTATCCCCAGCCGAATTTTTAGTTTTGACTTTGAGACAGTCTCACTAAAGAGGTAACCCAGGATGGGCTTGAACTTGTGATTGTCCTGCATTAGCCTTCCAGAGTGCTGGGATTACAGGCCTGCACCATTAACTTTTCTAACTGAATTCCTGCCTCCTTTTTTTTCCCTTCCCCCCCTCCATAAATGATATAAAAGGCCTCAATTTCACCTTCTAAAATGCTGTGCCAGAAATGTAGAGACAATGAGGGCTGGAGAAATAGCAGTGTTTAGATCACTTGCCTAGCAAGCACAAGACCCTGAGTTTTGATTCCCCAGCACCACAAGAATCAGTTCTAGTGGCACATCCCTCATCCCTATAATTCCAGCACTCTGGAAGACTGCTGTGAATTCAAGGCTAGCCTAGGTTACATAGTGAGTTCAGGATCAGTCTGGACTACAAAGCAAGACCCTGTCTCAAAAAGAGAGGGGAAAAAAATGTAGACAGAGAGACAAACAATGTAGACAAAACTCAGAGACTTAGAAAACACCATGAGTTTAAAGAGATCCTTCTGGCAACCTCTGTGAGACCCTAGATAAGTAACACCCTCCATGCTGGGTGCCCAGGCTGTCCTGTTAGGTAGAGATAACAGCAGCTCCAGCCCGGCCCAGGGTAATGCTAATGATTAGTGATAAGGCATAAAGGGGGCATATCTCATAAAATCAACAGTTGGGACAGGTTAAATGTACATCTGACTAGAGAAGTAGGAAGGAACCACCAAAAATGCCTTATTATATATGTCAGTATAACGTTTTTGGATAAATTAACATCATTTAACTTGTATATTGTACTTTTTATTTTTACTCATTCAAAATCCCTGTGTTTAAGATGTCCTGCTGCATATATTATGGGGCCACAGGTTATAGCTGAAAACACAAGTTATTCTGCTCCAACAGAGTACCATGACAACTGTTATGTCTAATCTATGGCTAATTTCTTATAAACATTTCCAATGATGTTTTATGTCCTCCTGAAAAGAAAGCAGATGTTTTATTCAATGATAATCAAGAGGAAACATAGACCAGAAAAAGTGAACTTCGGGCAGGCCTACATTGGATACATTTGTATATGCAGATCTGTATGTGTGCTTCTACACATTTTTAATAAAACTATACAATTTCACTGGCAAACAAAAGGCTAAAAGGCAGAGTCTCTGGGCTGACAGATAAGCAGCACCCCTCAGGAAAGAGAGGGTTTGTCTGGGCCTGGGTGACTTAATTAGTGAATAAAGCACTCGCCTGTCACAGACAACACTCTGAGTTCAGCCTGCGGTTCTAAATAAAATGAATTTGTTGGTCTCAGCTGAATGCTTCAGGGAAGGGGCGGGGGATCCCTTAACGCATTATTTGCCATGATCGGCACCTCTGAGCTACACAAACTAAATTTAGATTACTCAACTCTGTCTCCTTAATCAGAAAGAAAATGGGGAAGAGGGATTCAGTGCAAGAGGAACAGTGGCTGTGTGTGACAAATGGTAAGATGTAATGATTACTCAGAGAATTCTGATCGATTGTCCCCATGATCATTTTGCGACAGAGGCCACCAAATCCAGGCCAAATGGTTCATTTTGACTTACTTTTAACACACACAGCCTTGAGCCCACTGGTGGTGATGGGCTTATTAATCCATATGCACATATTTAGCGACTGTCCACTATAAGGAAATTGTTATGTCAAGTAATATAGAAAATAAAGCTGTGAAACCGTGAAACCATTATAATGGAAATAGTGTTCTCAGGCGTCTCTCTCTTTCTCTCTCTCTCTCTCTCACTCTCTCTCTCTCTCTCTCTCTCTATCTCTCTCTCTCTCTCTGTCCTAAACTCCTCATAGCCCAGGCTGGCCTCAAGCTCATGGCAAAATTCCTGCCTCAGCCTCTCGAGTTCTGGGATTATAGACATATTTCCCTTACCACCCCAACACACGTATCTCATGCCCAAGTTATGTGGAGCTGGGGAACAGAGCCCCAGGTCTTGCACTGGCTAGGCAAGCACTCTAGCTACTGAGCTATGACCCCCGCCCCCCCCCCCCCCAAATCCTACTTACCCACTTACAAAACAAGTAGGCACTGGGCACACAGGGATGAACTGTGCAGTCTCTACCCTCATGGAACTACCATGCCAGAAGGCCTGTAGTCCTCTTCTGACAAATATAAAGGATATACAACATAAAGTCAAATATGGCTAGGCACCTGTTAGAAAAATAAAGAAGGCAAAGAAATGCAGAGGCCAGAACTGCTAGTGCCACCAAATGAGGCCTCTTGGGGCTGAAGGAATGGCACATTGGTTAAAGCACTCAACTTGCAAGCACAAGGCCCTGAATTTGGTTCTCCAGCACCACATAAAGCTGGTTGTGGTGGTACATGCCAGTAATCCCAGTACTCAGGAGGCTGAGGCAGGTGGATTGTCCTGAGTCCAAGGGCAGCTACATCAATGAGTTCAGAACCAGCCTGGGGATACAGAGTGAAACCCTGTCTCAAAAAAAAACTTTTTTTAATTTTAAAAATGGCCATCTTTGTGATGGGGGCATCTGAACAGGGATCCAAGGGGAATGAGGAGTGCCTGGGGAAGGGCTGTTAGCATGACCAGAAAATGCAGCAACACATTCGATTCTTGAATTGACTCTCTAGGTTTACTGTAACCAAGGATATAGAGAAATGCATTTCCAGGTCTGAAGGCTGCTCTGATCCCTGAATTTCAGATTCAGCTAATTTGGGGTAGGGCCCAGACACCATTATTTACAAGGTTCCCAAGTGATCTCAATATGCAGCCGAAGTTGCCTGTGATAAATTCAACTACCTTAAATCATAACGAAGACATGTTTAGGAACTGTTAGAAGCAGCAAGGAGGGAGGGAACTGAGCAACCTGGCAACAGGTCTGAAGGAGGTGGAAAGCGGCTGCTAGAAATTGCTGAAGGGTATTTGAGAGAGAGCTAATACTAAGTCCAGATGCTTCTTAGTTTACAATGGGGTTACATCCTCACAAACTTTTAATTTAAAAATATCCTATATGGGGGCTGAAGGAATGGTACAGCAGTTAAAGCACTTGCCTAACAAGTGCTAAGTATCCGATTACTTGAATTCGATTCCCCATCACCACATAAGCCCGGCGTGGTGGTGCACGCCTGTAATCCTAGCACTTGGGAGGCTGAGACAGGAGGATTGTCATGAGACCAAGACCAGCCTGGACTCCATCATGAGCTCAGGACCAGCCTGGACTACAGAGCGAGACCCTGTCTGAAAAAAAAAAGATTCCGGTATGATATGTACACTATCCTACTGAATTATCCCATCTTATCCCAGGACACATACCTTAAAACATGTTGAGAACACAGCCTAGAGTTCAGCAAAATCATCTAACACAGTCTATTTTACAATGAGATTTTGAACATCTATAAATTACAGAATGCTACACTAAAAGTAAAGAGCAGAAGAGATACACGGGCCATGCTTTTGCACTCCCCTAAAGCTGAGCCGGTGTAAGAGGTACCATCCTTAAACCTGAATTCTCACGGTGCTACTTTCACTGTCTCCAGCTCATCAGGCCTTCCACCCAAGAGCGGAAAATAAAGGAACTTTTGATGTGTCAGCAGTTTTGAGGGATTACGAAACTATGGCACTAGAGGCCAGTGAAAGAGTCACAAAAGGAGAAAGTTAGAACCAAGACTGTTTATAAGCTGTTCCTTGACAGGGACAAAAGACAGTCTCTGTGGCACTTGGAGCAGCACAGCAGCCGCCTCATACATGAAGTTCCTATGCATGTCCGGTGCTCACTGCGCACTATCATGGCTTAAGGTCACCAAAACCTCAACTCTCTTATGCCACTTAATCCTGGCTCTGTTTTAGTGCTTTTCAATTCTCAACCCACTTACACAGAGTTTAAATGAGTCCAGCCTCTTAATTCTGACCAAATGAACAGCCTATTTGAAGCCAATTAAAGCTCATGCACATTCTTGTATTTTTTAACTTAAAGATACAAGCCAAACAGGCTGCAAATGCCTCATTTCTATCTGCCATTTCACTTAATCAGAAAATAGGGTAAAATCTAATTTGCTCAAAAAGCAGTAACTAGGACTAATTTTTAAAAATTATTTCCCTTATCATGTATCTTTTGTAATATCTACTTTCAGTAATATTTAATTTCAGATATACATGAGAAATACAGATAAAAATATGCAAGGGATGAACTAACGTGAGACACAGATGTTCAGCTTTGAGAAAATTAAGCCAGCAAAGAGTTTTCACTAGTGTTTATTGAATGCTGGGAATACAGCCTGTTGAGAATACACAGCATGCATTTTGGGGAGATATGAACCAAATTAGTACTGAAGATATTCAATAAGCTCTGAGTTCATAAAGTAGCAAAGATCAGCTCTAGAGACATGGCGGGATGTCTCAAATGGCCACCTACAAGTTAAGATTCCAGCTATAAGTTTATTTGGAACTCTGTGTGTTACTAGGGATCAAGCCTCAGGACCTTTGCACTAAGCTACATCCCCAATACTAGCCCCCCAACCCCCTTTTTTTTTTTTAAATTTTGAGCCAGGGTCTTACCAGGCTGGGCTAGAGCTTGTGATTCTTCTGCATCAGCCTCCCAGAGTGCTAGAACTTATTTATTCATAATTACTTAGGAATCACCAGGAATCAGGGAAGCTCAATCTGCCTTTTTACCATAAACTAACAGATGCTGTGAATTATTACTTAAATAAATTTCTAACCCCTAAATTATGCTCATTTCAAATTTTTAAAAATTCACTTCCGCAAACTTCCTTATCAGTTTGTATGCCTCAGAATTATAGGCAGCTATACAAATTTAGAAAACTACTGATTCAAAACACTATTCATTAGATGTCAGTCTCTGCTTCTGAGTTGCATTCAAATACTAACAGATTTTTAAGCCATATTGCCAATTCCTCCCAAGATGTTTACCTCTTTAATACAATAAAATAATATAAATCAAAGAATTCTATTATGCTTATAAGGACAAAAATGATGACATTACCGGAATGTCTCAGACCATAGTTAAAAATTCTATCTGGTATATTTAACACAATGATTATCATCACTGAATAAAATGCTAAAATATATCCATAATTATTGAGTAACATGCCACATACTTCCCCAAACTTTGTAATGGCTCATTTCTCTCAAAATGACATCCCTGTCACTGTGTGTTCAGGTAACGTGGGCTCCAGTGAGGGAATAAAAACAGGAAGAGAAAACAGAAACAGTGGTACCCCAATGAAACAGAAAACAAGGTATTTGGCCTTTTTTTTTTTTTTTTAAAGATGCAGTCTCTCTTTCATAAATTGCATTCTTTCCTTTAGCTTCCGAGGAACTGGTTATGGCTTGCAGCGCTGAACAAATCGAGGGTACAAGCACACATCTCGGATGTGATACCTATTCAGAATCCAAGTTAAGAATCGTTCCAAGCCCAAGCCATATCCGCCATGAGGACATGTACCGTATTTTCTCTGTTAAATATATACAGAGAGAGAAAGAGAAATTTTTAGTTTAAAATTTTATCTAAAAATGTTAACATTTTCTTCTGTGGAAGGAGTCAGCTCTTAATAATTTAATCTATGACCTATAGACTTTCATGAGCTATGTGTAAAGAAATTAATTCAGGTTGTACACGGTGGTACATACCTCTAATCCCAGCTTCTTTGAGGCTAGGGCAGCAGGATCTCATGCTTGAGGCTTGTCTGGGTTAATGTACTGAGAACCCGTCTTAAATTAAAATTTTAAAAAGGAGGGAAGGCTGGGCATATAGCTCAATGGTAGCACACTTGCCCAACAATGCCTTAGGCACTGGGTACAATTCCCAGTATCACAAAAAAGAAATAACTTGGTATAAAAAATTAACCAAGAATTAAGAACTCCCCTGGAAAGAAGAGATTTCAATCCATATTATCTCCACTTATCAGAGGAAAATGAAAGACAGTACTAGATACTAGCAGGATTTAATAATATGCACCAATGAACAAGGCCAGCAATTAGAATTTTGCAAAGAAAGTAACATATAATCTGGCCAGACAAAAATGGCAATATTTATGCTATGCTATGATTTTTATAACCATGAAACTCAGTACAGCTCATTCAAATACCAAAATACCATTTGGAATGCTGCTCTTTAAAAATTTGCAATGTTAAAAAAAATTCAATGTATATAGAACTAATACATAAAAAAGATTATTTTAAAAATTGTTTTTTTACCTGATCTGTATACCAGTAATAAGGAGTGGGGTCAATGCCTTCTCTTTTATAACCTGCCAGTATTTCTTCATTATCCCAGATACGCATCGAGCCGCCCACGATCTCACCGACATTGGGCATCAACACATCAACCTTTAAATACAAGTAAAAAATAAATAAATATATAACAAAGTGTAATTACCACCAGGCATGTCATTAGGCTTTAATGAAAATTACAACAAAACTCAAATTGCTAAAGAAACCCACATCACGATCATGCAAAATTCAAGCATTATTGAATGTCTCTACATGTTAACCCCAATCAGCAGCAGCAGAAGAAAAACACTTCTTTTAATTACTGCCATTCTAGATTTATGAAGTACGCGCCATGAGCAGTATCTTAATTCAAATGAAAGCGTGTCCATTTGTTCATCCATCCCCCACCCACCCTGTTCCCTTAAAAAGCAGAATTTCTAACACTCTGAATCACAACTGACTGATTCAGTAAGGCGGGGATCCTCAGGACATCGCTGCATATAGAAAGACTTGATCTCCACAGGAAATCGACACAGCAAGATTGGCTCATTAATGGTGTCTGTCATCAGTCTCTCAGGAGCTTCTGGGATATCCTGAGGTTAAACAAGACTTCATTAACATTTACAACTCAAAATGCAGTAAGACAGAAGCAGCTCTCTCAACCCGGACCAGCCCTTGCACCTGTCAATGCCACATGGCAGAGAACGCGCACCACCCTATAATCCACACACCCATGTAAAGAGCAATTGCTTTTAAAACAGTAAACCTATTTTATAAATACATAGTTACTAAAACAACTGTAAAAATAACAGGCTCCTTTTTCAGTCCCTCTCAAGCCTCATGCTGCTTGGGGAATGAAAAGAAAACAAAACCAAAAAAATCTCCGAGCTGCAACTAGATATGCTGAGTTATTTTTTCCTGTGACCCATTTTATCAAGCTCTAAAGCGAATGTTGTCCACTTAGCCTCATAAAGTAGGAGGTAATCAGTGAATGCTCCAGAACATCATTGACCTACACACAGAGTGTGTTATTAATGACACTAATCTTTAAACTCTCCTGTTATCTGCACTTGTTTCCTGTTATAATAAATCAGTTATGCCTTTAATGGTAGTAAGACACAGTCAAAAGACAAATACCCAATGTCAAGTTTCTAAGTGTAAGCACACCTGGAGTAGTTAGCCAGGAAGTTGTTAGATGATGATGAATCAAGTGAATCCGTTTCTCTCTCAAAACATCCTTCAGTAAACCACACATAAATTCACGTTAAAACTGAAAACTCTTCTCCCCGTAAAAACTGATTGAGAGAACTGGACAAGACTCATTGATTTTTAATGTAGAACTGAAATAGGGATGAGCAATCACCTGGCCTAGCTGTTTTCGGCTCTGGTCCCTGGAGCCCTGCACCCTCGGAGATACAGAGGGAACAGAAATGAGTGGGACAGCTCTCGTCTCTGCTTGTATCTACTTTATACACCAGAGCTGTCTAAGATTAATCTAGGGGAAGGAGGGTCCTACTACTTATCCTAAGAAGTCTGTGAGTCACTTATTTACTCTAGTGTCCTCATGTGATAGCAATATACACACAGTGCATGCTGTTATGTACTAAGGGCCCCTGTGACATGGGCCCTGCTGGCTCTGTAGCCCATCTAGGGTTCACAGTCTTCCCAAGAGGAAGCTACCTCCATGGCAGAAATGAGGAAAAAGCAAGCAGGTCCCTAGCCTTCAGGAACACAGCAGACCAAGGCAGGACAGAGATAGGGCCTAAGCAGCCCACATGGGGAGGGGGACCTTTTGTGTTCCTTCTACTCAACCACACTACCTTGCTAAATCCAGGTTTACTGAGGAACTCGAGCTTTTAGCTTTAAATTGTGCCATTATATAGCATAAACTGAATTCACAAGACAACAGTAGTGATTTAGAGACCAGATACGCTGTGTGCCTGCCCTATAAATTCCATTTAAAAAGCTAGCTAGCAACAGCTACTCTCATTTCATCTGTAAAGCAAATAGATTTTGAACTAGTGTGTAAGGAATGGTTAAATGTGCAAGGATGAGAACCTACAATATTGCTGCTAGTCCATACCCCCAACTCATGCTGGGACAGTGGACCCAAAAATCAACAGGCTAAGTTTATCCTGGTCACCAGGTTACATACCCCACCAAAGCCTTCTCTCCCATTTTGCATTTTAAACAATGGCTATTTGGTCTCTCAATCTCTTTACAATCAGTTTTAAATCAATGTTTTAGGCGATCAGATCTCCTTTAAAAATGCAAATACTTTTTCCACAAAAAGAAAACAAATGTATAAATACATCAACATTTTCTACAAATCTCAAAAGCTTCACAAAAACCTTAAAAAATATCCTTGCCAGTCTACAGGACTATAGTTTCCAGGTTAAGGATGATGATCAATCAGGAAAGAAGAAATGAAAGATGACAGAGGAGGAAAGGCTACACACCTGCCAGTGCCCAGTCAGTATGCAATGAATGAGGCAACGTCCCAAGAAGCAGGTGCCTCCTACTTTGCTAATTAACCACAGGTAGCCATCTACTTAATAGCAACCACCTGGCAAACAATGAGAGGAACACATACTTCTCCGAATTCATAGAAAGTCCCATCTTCTTTCTTTACGTTGTGTTCTTTCAGCCATACAATAGCATCTGAGTAGTTCATTCGTCTGAAAGGCCGTTTGGGGGGCTTAAAATTCTATTACAAAAAAGAAAAGCACAGAGCATGTAAAGAAAACACCAACGCTATTAATCAAGTGTTCACTGACCAAAAAAACTCGTTTTCACTATTACATAATATTATTTCAGACTAGGGATCTGTGCAAACATTCCTAGAAAGAAAACCATATATAGCTCTCCTCTAATTGTATATTAAATTCTTATGAAATTGGTAATGCCTAATATCAAATTTTAGTCTTCAAAATATGAGCCACTGATTTCAGCTGACCAAACCATCAAATCCAGCAAAATGAGGAAGAAGACTCCCCTGTCCTGCAGAAAACATTAATATTCTTTAATTTCCATGAAACACTGTACCTACCGGGTTCAGGTCATGTATTATGCTTGCTGCTGGTGATTTTAAGACTCTATCCACCACATCACAAACCAAGTCCTCCAGCCGGTTTAGGAGATCCTCAAAGGTCAGAAAAGGGCATTCGGCTTCCACATGAGTGTATCTGAATAATAAAAACCTGGCTCAGAATCACTCTCAGTTCACATTAGATTTCTCTCAAAGAATGGGATACAAGAACACTGTCTGGAAAGGCAAAATTCTAACACTGCTAACTGACTCCGAACTCCAGAAGATAGTTTTAAATATTCCCATACACCCTTGAGTAGTGATCTCTTGTTTATTCCTTCACCCACAGAGATCAAGTCAAAGTGAAAAAACAGACCTTGGCTATGGTCAGAGAGGCAAACTTCCACTATCCTTGTAACTTTACAAAAGGACTTTCGCATAGATAACATCAGCTTAAATATAAACAAAAAGATGATTTCATACTCAGCCAGGTGCCTTCGTGTCCTGGATTGTTCTGCCCTGTACGACTGTGCAATACAAAACACATCCCCGAGAGCTGGAAGGCAGGTCTCCAGGTACAACTGAGAGGACTGGGTCAAAAATGCCTCTTCCCCAAAATAGTCAAGCTTGAAGAGCGTGGCGCCTCCTTCAACCTGCGTTTGCACTAATGTTGGAGGAGTGACCTGTCCATATGGGAAGGAGTAAACAAAGGCCCATTGTAAGCACTGCTCTGCAAATTCAATGAAAGCAGTACTGTTTGCAGACGCTGACCAACATACACTTACTTCATAGTATCCCCTATCAATGAAGTGATCTCTAAAACATGTGGTGATCATAGAGCGTGCTTTCAGAATTTTGGACATGTTTTCTCCTCGGATCATCATGTGCCTGTTGTTGAGCTGAACGTCAACATCAGACTCTTCATTGATTAGGTTATCAGCTCCTCCAGCAGGTGCCAGCCCCACGAGTTCCCAGAAGTCACAGCTGAGCTCGTGGCCCCCTGGAGCCTACATTGTAAAAGAAAAGTAGAGTGGGAAGAACGCAGGGAGGGAGAAGGAAGCAAAAATTGAACAATCTGAAATATTTTAATTCATGTCCAAATTTTTGGTAAGTTTATTTCTAAAAACTTCATCACCTTATCTTTCCAAATACAAAGACCCGATAATGCAACTTTGTATCAGTATTTTTTATATTTAATATTTCCTTGGGTGAGGGAAATATGCATTTCTTAAAATAAAAAAGCACAGAATAAAAACAACGATGAATTCTGAGGGTGCAGGAACAGCACAGTGGTTAGAGTGTTTGCCTAGCAAGTGTAAGATCCTGAGTTTGATTCCTCAGCACCACATAAGCCGGACATGGTGTGTACACCTATAATCCTAGTACTCATCAGGCTAAGGTCTGGTGATTGCAGTGAGTTCAAGGCCAGCCTGGGCTACACAGTGAATTCAGGATCAGCTGGGACTACACAGCAAACTACTGTCTCAAAAAAAAAAAAAAAAAGATGAATTCTAACCTTGCAAACTGAAATAACTATTAACTACTATTTTGATATATCCTTCTAGCCTATGCTAAGCAACTCAAAATAAACATAATTATCTACATTGAAAAACTTAAATGTTTTACTAAAAGCTGTTAATCTGTGGGGGAAAAATATAATAAAAATCCAAATAATTCCATAAAAAGAATTCAATTAAAACATACCATGAAATTTGTAACTATCTAGTATCTAGGTACGAAACATTGGGCAATAAGTAACCTCATAACCAGTCCATTTTGCGATCACATTACTTTCAAGAAAAACTCAGTGTTGAATGAAATATTCTTATCACAGTTACATGAGACATCAATCTTTCTACTTGGTTAGGACTAGGTGCTCCCTCTGGTGGTTAATGTCACATTTGTGTGTTTTCTTTCATAGCTAACAAGTATAATCGCTGTAGTTATTATAACTATAATTATTAACAAGTAATATTCTGGCTATAAAACAAAAAGTTCTTTGAATGTCAGAGAGAGATACATTTAATTTTTAAATTTTTGTTTTTGTTTCTGAAGTACCAGGACAGAATCCAGGGCCTTGCGCATGCTAGACAAGTGCTTTACCTGAGTTACATCCTAAACCCTTAATTAAAAAAAAAAAAAAAAAAAATATATATATATATATATATATATATATATATATATAGGCTTTCAGGATAAAGTAATAGCCTAGACGTTGAAGCACTTGCCAGCAAGCTCAAGGTCCTGAGTCTGATTCCCCAGGCCCAAATAAACCAAAGCTGTAATCCCAGCAATCACGAGGCTAAGGCAGAAAAACTGCTGTGCAAGTGAGGCCAGTCTGAGCTACACAGTGAGTTCAGGACCAGCCTGGAAGGAGCAGTGAGACCTTGCCTCAAAACCAAACCAAACAAAAACAAAGGAAAAAAAGCCTTTCAGGTTTAAGCCATTGCTCTCTTGTGAAATTTTTTGGGAAGGTTGTTATGTATTTACTTCTTCCTACCTTCAGAGTTCATACACTCACAGCAAAGCGGCTATGTTATAGCCCCTGAGAATTATTTGGGGATTTTTGTAAAGTTAGAGATTCATGAGCCCTTTTCATCATAATGTATTATGCTGCGGCTTTAATTTTGTTCATTACAAAAGCCATGAGGACATTTAACTGCCAGTGCTGAGAGTTGGAGGTTCAACGGGTTAACATCATTACCCTGACACTGGGTTAATTCTTAGTTATCACGAGGCTGGGTTTGTTACGAGAGGGAGGTCACTCTGATTCGAATCTCTATCTGAAGGATGTTTTTCACCCTGTACGCCTTAGGCCACATTACGACACACCAAGAAGGCCCTCAGCTGGGTGTAGTGGTACGTGCCTGTAACCCTAAGACTGTGGAAAGCTGAGGTAGGACTGCAAGTTTGAGCTCCCCAAAAAAGGACTGGGAATGTAGTTCAGTATGGGTTCAACTCCCAATACTGCAAAAAGGAACAAACCATCACTGAATGTAGTCCCGTAATCTTGGACATTCCAGCCTCTAAAACTCTGAAGTACACATTTCTTTGCAAATTACACCTAGTCTATGATATCCTGTTATTAACAGAAAACAAACTAAGACAAATTGTACAGTGTACATATTCACTGGGGGGGAAAAAGGGTGTACTAAACTTGTAAGTGCTTTGTATTGTGCATTTATATGCCAAACATCAAAAGTAAAAGTACAGGCACTGGAGAATAAATAAACAATTACCTACTTACTCTCCTAGTGAGGAGTTTACTCCACTTACCTGCTTGCCCTTGGGGGTAAGATTTAGCATTCCATATACCGCGACACTGCTCTCAGTGGATAAGACTACTCCATTGTAACACTGACACTATAAAAAAAAATCAAAGTTCAAATGAAGTTAATTCATATTACCACTAAAATAGTCTAACATACGTACAGGGAATTATTTACAAGTAAGTTATCTAAACACTAGTGAAATAAGGAATGAGACCGACATCAATTTTTTCATCTTAATATTTTATGGGAGACAGATTTATCAAGTCATACATTATATACCAACGTTTCTGTCAACAATGAACTGCATATACAGCAGCTATCCAATAAAATCATTACCAACTAGTGATACCAAAGCGGGTTTACTTCACTGGTATATTCTATGATGTTCACAAAAGGTTGCCTAATGTATTACTGCTCAGAAAGTGACTCTGTTATGTTCAGAGGCATGTATACATATCTAAGTACCCACTTGACAAACATATATGAGCATTTGACACTAGCGTCCTTCAACTACCCCATTCTTTTCTCTTTTCTGAGATAGAATCTTGCTCTGTAGTCCAAGCTGGTCCTGAATTCCCTCCGTAGCCATTCTCCTGCCTCAGCCTCCTGAGTGCTGATATTACAGGTGTGTGCTACCATGCCCAGCTTATGTGGTGCTGGGGAACTGAACTCAGAGGTTTGCTTTTGCTAGGCAAGTACTCTAACTCATATACTAGTCTTCCAGTTCCCATTTTTATTTTCAAATCCAGATCATTTCATTCATAAACAGAGCCATCTACACTATCATAATAGATAATTGCTGAAGTTATCAGGAGAACGATGATGGGGAACCTTATCATGGAAAGATCTGGCTGCCCGCAGTTAAACCCAATGATTATGAACAATAAAACCAAACATTCCATGTCTCTTGCAATTAGAACACAGCTTTGCTTCTGAAGTAGTGAAGCCAAAAAAGGCAATAAAATGAATCTATTCAGATCCAATCTCAAGTTTATTAAAACAAAACGAATAAAGGAACACCTTAAATGATATCACAGGGACTCCAGGAAAGGAGACGTTCTATAGAACAATTTGTCATATTTTTTCTAGAAAATATATTAGAAAATGTGAAAAGAGAATGAAAGGGTCCCTCACTTGAGATACCCTCCTTCTTGACCTCTCCTCAAAAACTTTACTTTCTCAATAGACCCCTTCTTGCTTTAAAAAAGAAAGAAAGAAGGAGAAAAAGAAAATGAAAATAGGGCATTGTTATAGATTAAGAGAATTCAGAATCTTATCAACTAGATGCATGGTGGAGATGTTGTTTGGTTCCTCATTCAAATCAACCAACTGTAGAAAAGCATTATGAATCATTTGAGAGAGTCAGAGAGAATTGTAGATAAAAGTTAAGAGTTGCATTACTTTGGATGGTGATAATAATGATAGGGAATCATATTAAAAACATTTATTTTAGATGGACATGGCTGTATACATGAATAATCCCAGCTACCTGAGAGGCTGAGGCAGGAGGATTATAAATTTTAGGCCAGCCTGAGCAACTTAGCAACATTTTGTTTCAAAATAAAAAAAGGGTCGCAGAAGCAACTCAGTTTGAAATTCTGGGTTCAATTTCCAGTACTAAAAAGAATTTTATTAGAAAAGCACACAAAAGTATACTTGAATCAAATGATTATATCTGGGAGAGCAGCAGCATAACAGGATTGCCCACATATTAGAATTAACGGAAACTAGGTAATTAGAAATTTTCATTTTGTTCAAGACTTTGTGTTGGTAATTTTTCATAATAAAAACTCCCCCCAGCTTTATTAAAGTATAATTAACAACTAAAAATTATTTGTATGAATGATAAAGGGTAATGTTTTGATTTGTGTATCCACTGAACATAGTAAGTTTAAAATCCTCAAAACAATTACTTGAAAATATTTAATATTCAGCCATAAATAAGAGAATAGTTACCAAATCATCTGACAAGACACACTGAAGATAACCTGTACCATCACGCAACACCAGAAACATTAAATTCTTTCCTAAAAATGAGAAATAGAAATTTAGTCAGACTGTTCTCAAGTGGTCACAGACTACTTTCTCATAACAGAGTCTTACATAAAGGTAATTCCAGGATTAAGCATTGGAAGTTCACACCTCCCACACTGTCCCTTGCCCTGGAACATTGCTACAGAGTATCTGCAGGCCATTTCATGTTCACTGTACCATACTTTACATCTTACACATCCTGAGGACATATGGCCATAGAATAGCAAGGTAGTAAGCAATGGCCTGAGGGCATTATGTCTCAAGCACCTTGGAAACCTCTAAAATATGCAATACGCTGCTGCACGTTCAGTGGGGGAGACAAAAATACTTTTGATGAAAGGTCTGATGATCACAATAAAATACATGTTAAAAAAATAATAAAAGAAACAAGATGTCAGGACGAAAGGAGAAGCAGAATGCAAATATGCTAACTATATATGAGACAAAAACTGGCCAAGTTTCAGATCAGGATCTGACTTCCCTATAACATATCCCATTCTTCATTAAATAATTAAAATTTAGTTTGACAAATATTTCCTGGACACCTCCTGATCACTGTGGTTGCTAATCATTAAAAGTCTTTAAATAATTTTTAACCATTCAACGCTCACATTAAATAAAAACAAATTCAGGATATAAATCACTATATCTATTAAAAGCTAGCACAACAACAATAAAAATCCTAAACAAATCCACATAAATGTCTTTTATATGCTTCTCCATCTAAGCCAGGGCAACTTAAAAGGAGGGAAAGAAAAATTGTACCATTTACCTTGCCTCCGCAGTCTATGGACCCAGCCAAACACCTTTACTCTTTGGCCTCTATATTCTTCTAATGCACAGATTTTCACCTGTCAAAATAAATAATATTTAAACAATCATGTCATTTACCACATACCAGCATTTTCACTGGTTTGGATCTGCAATGTCTCCTCAAAGCCTCGTATGTTTGGATTTTGTGCATTATCTATGAATTTCACGAGCTGTTAAGAGATAGGGCCTGGCTGGGAAGGGTGGAGAATGTCAAATCCCTGAGGTGTGTCTGGGAAGGATACACTCCTATACCCCTGCCCTGCCTCTCCCCAAAGCCTGAGGCTTCCTTTTGCAATGCTGTGAGTGTGTCTGATCTCTGTCAGAGCATTCCACTAGTATTGGACTTGGATCTGAAACTGTAAGATAAAATAAACCTCTCCTCCTTTAAGTTGTAGATGTTGGGTACCATGATGCAGCAATAATAAAATGACTGAGACAAGTACTATTAAATGGACAGTAATAGTGTTTTTAAAAAATCACAATCCCAAATAATACAAAATTGGAGGCAGATTAGAACTAAAAATTGTCACCATATTTGGATGGTTAAAAAAATTTCAAGTCTTCTTAAAGCAAAACTTGCAATGAGAGGTTCCCCAAAAATTCAGATAGTGCTGTAGAAAATCAGTTAACAAATGAATTCAATCATTATAAGCAGAGCATGTGCTCCCAATGGTAGCAACAATCCCTGACCATATAGGGCCTTTTCCATGACCTCACTGTCTTTTAATATGTTCTGGAACTTTGAATCTAACAAAAGCATTTTGTTCAAAGATGGAGGAGAGAGGAAATGAGCAGAGGAGGGGAATGATGATGATAGCCCAGAAAATAACTCTACCACTAAGGAAATAGAAAATATGACAATTCATCAAAAAGGAAACTACTGAAAAGTCAAACCATGCCCAAGTCATATAGTCCAACAATTTGTTCAAGCTCCAGAAAAACTAGCAGGAAAGAGAAGAGCGAACTCAATTGCACAGATTTATTCATTTCCTCAATTTACAGTAAGGAAATTGGTACTAAAGAAGATGGAATTACATGAAGACCACACAGCAAGCCAGGTCTGCTGGGGTTCACTAAGAACAGAATTTAACAGGCAATTAATAAACTATATCAAAAGGAATCTCTAAAGAACCAGCCTCACACTTGTAAAATGCCATTTCTATCACTTCTAAATGGAAAAACAACAGCAACAAAAAAAGCGTGGCAAAGCCCTAGACCCATCAATACTGATGCGATACAACCAGTCCCCCAATTCGGAAGATGACATGCACACTTACACACTTCGGTTCTGGCAGACTTGGATCGTTTTTAATGGTAATCTTCTTTGCTTCTTCCAGGTTCTTTTCTCTTCGCAAATTATCTTCTGCCTAATTTTAATAACAGAGAAACTTGTTAACCTGGTTTTGGCGTTGTAACTTGTAAAACATACACAGTGGCACTCATCAGTCACCTCTTTCTTCTCCCGGGACTCGTTCTTCATTTGTTCTCTATGCCACATTTTTTTAATGTTCTTCATCTGTGATTTAGAAATAACATCCCACCGCTACAGAGAAAGACAGACACATCATTTTATTCAAGATCTCAATTTCCTGGCGACAATCTCTTCACAAAATACAATTCTGTAAAGATGTTGGTTCATCTTACCTCATTTTCTTTTTGAGAGTCTACATAAATGGTGGGAAATGGTTCTTTTCCTACTGTCATCAAAGCCTTGGGCAGGGAGAAAAAGAGAAAAAAAAAATCTCTTCAACATTATATAATATCTAAAAATCAAACTACCACTCTCATTATGAGGCAATTTCAACAAGCTAGAACATAATTACAGGCAAGGACAACACACAAAGACCTCAAGTGCCAAGCATCAATGTGAGCAGAGAAGGGTGAGCCTCTGCAGAGCGCTCTGCTATGCGAAGGGCCCCAAAGGTTCTTTCAGAATCAACTCCAGCAAACTCAGTTACCCAGTGTGCACTTCCCCTATAAAGTGAGGCTAGAAATAACAAATCCTAAGTGACCACAGACACCAGCACAGGTAATGACAACGGAAGGGACAGCTAACAGCAAAGGCCAGGACTATAGACAACATCTAAAATGCTTTATAAAAAATAAGCAAAGTAGGTTGGACATTTTAAAAGTTTTTTTTTTATTTTATGGCTCTGGGAATGGAATGTGGGACTTCAAGCACATTAGGCAAGCACTCTACTACTGAGTACGTCACCAATTCTTTTTGAGACTGTTTCAACAAAATAATGGTAAATACACAAAAGGCATTTAATTTGAAAACCTCCTGTATATAGACCACCTCTTTTCACCAATAGTGAGACACGTCAGGTATTACCGTATTATGTATCATTTCATAGTTCAAAGTATATAAAAGATGGGTACCTCACTGCTTCAAGTACGTTTTCATATTTTCTCTCAAGTTGGTGTTTGCTGGGTTTTTTTGAGGCAGGGTCTCACCCTGTAGTTCAGGCGGGTCCTGAACTCACATGTAACCCAGGCTATCCTCAAACATAGGGCAATCCTCATGCCTCAGCCTCCTGAGTCATAGGATTATAGGTATGTGCCACTATGCCTGGCTTATGCAGGTGCTGGAGGATTTAGCTCAAGGCCTCACATTTGCTAGGCAAGCACTCTAGCTGCTGAACTATACACCCAAGTTATTATGTTAAAGAAAAAAATGCAATGAACTATTCCCTCTGGAGGTGTTAAGATCTGCAGCTCACAAAAAAATCAATCTTTCCTAAAGGGACATTAGTCCCAACTCAATGACTTCTACAGAGGAAAGAACCTCAACTTTGATGGACCACATATCCAACTATGTCCCATAAGGCATCAGCTCTTGTGATCATAGCTATCAGTGTGTGTAATGCTACATCGTGTCACTAAGAAATGCACAGCTGCATTTATAGGTAATTGAGAATTCTATTATTACCCGACAGTCTCTACTGATTGATTACTCTTTTTACATCACTAAAACAAAAGTCATCAACTATATTCCACAAACCAAAATGGCACACTTCTGCCATCAGTGACAGTCTTAAAAGTTCACCTAAATAGTGTTGTCACTTTGGGGAGCCACAGGGAGGTACCCCCAAAAACCCATAAAGGTACTATTTCTCTTGAGGAGTTAAAAAGCATTACCCATGTATGACACAAGAAGACATAACCACACGGTCTGACCATTAGGAGGAAAAGAACACTGCCAGGTTAGGACTTAATAATAACTAAAAAAAAAAAAAAAAACCCAACATAGCTAACGAAAAGCGGAATTGCATAGGTATGGACGCACAGAATGTGGAGTGTCAGGGCTTTCCTTATCCACACAGGAAAGCTTCAAACATTTCACTTATTTAGAAGCTGTAGCCAACAGATCCTAGTATTTCAGTTTAACATGTAGCATGTTAAAACCTAACTTAAGACACAGGCCTTAACCTGACACAGTTGTTACCTGCCACTCATGTGAGCGCAAGGTCTTAAAGAGCCCCTTGACTTATTTTTCGTTTTCCAAGTAAGTCTTTTTAGAGAAAATGTGTTAAGCCCACGAGTGGCTTACAGGTCTTACAGCACATTAATAAACTGGCGTTCTAATTTGAGTTCTAGCTCCATGAGTCTTCTCTGAGAAACAGATCTACCCTTGTTGTGTTGCTGTAAGGCAGGGCTTCGGAGTGTCAAGGCTTAGGATTGGTTTCTCATGAATCACCTGGTCATGTACTCAGGTGTGACTAAAGAAAGGTGATTTTTGGGTGTGAGGATAATTTGGCTGCAACATCTGTCATCCCACGAATCGAGAGGGTTGATTTGGCCGATCTCGCTGGCTAGGCAGGTGTCCCGTTCCTCCGTCACCCTCCATGTGTGTCCCAAAGCTGTGCATTCAATTGAAGAGGATGACTTTCCACTCTGCAAGAGGTCCAGTGTGTGGTCAAGGCATACGAGTAGCCGTGCTCCCCTCCTAGAACCTTCAAACAAGCTCTCAAGAAAGATAATTTTAACCCTTATCAAGAATTGAAAAATCAGTAACCTAACAAAAAAGAAAATTTTCAATGTGTGATGTCTTCTGATAAAGATAAAAGATATCTATCTTAAATGTCCAAAAGTTTAGAATTTGATCATCTAAGACTCTTAAAGCTGTCTCTGAATGTATCTAGTCAGTATTATTTCCTCTTTTCTAAAAATTCTTTTCAAAACCTAGTGCTTGAAATAAAATTCCTATTGAGTCACACATCATTGACATAATTAATAAATGCAGAGTTATTTTCCTAAAAAGAAGAAGAAACACTACCTTGAGACCTGTTTTAAATGGTTTCTCCTTGGTTCCATCCCCCGTAGCATCATTTCCGTCTCGATCGGACACATAGAGTTCCGCTGTTTAACAAAACAAGAACAAGTTACTTTTTTGGCGAATAATTCAGTCAACTGATAATGTGACTACTTAACTCAATGCTTTATTTTTGTAAGCAGAACAAGTATCTTGTTATTAGAAATGACCACAATTCAAAAGAATTAAAGCCAGGAATATTTTCTCACTCACCTATTTTAAGGATATCTATCTCCTAAAAACAAAAATTAGCAATTTTGCTTTTCAGAATGAACTCTTTGATCATTTTAATTTGTGCCACTGCTTCTACCTGGGCACCGTCACATATGGCAGGGGCTTTGCAGTTGGCCAGACCTACAGTAGCGCTGTGGCTTTTGTACCTTAAAAGCCAGGATAACCCTGGAATATTCAACTTTTGTAAGCTTACTTCATCAATAAAACGATGAAAACAACAGCGTTCTTGAAGAGCTGTTTGGGGGGTAAAATAACAGACTAGGCATCCTAAATGTCAATACTACAGACAATGATAAAAGCAGTTTCTTCCTGTCTTTAAAGAAAATGAAGACGCTGGAGGAATAGCTCAGGGGTTAAATGTTTGCCTAGCAAGCTCAAGTCCCTAAGCTCGATTCCCCAGCACCATATAAGGCGGGCATGGGGGCGGAGGCCTGTAATTCCAGCCCTAGGGAGGCTGAGTCAGGAGGACTGCTGCGTGCTCAAGGCTAGTCTCAGCTACACAGCAAGTTCAGGACCAGCCTGGCCTGCAGAGTGAGACCCTGTCTCAAAATAATAATAATAAATAAAATAAATAACGAAGCTCAGAAGTTAAACTGCAGAAGGCCTCACAACCGCCTACATTTGGCTGGGACATCAGTCCAGCTTTCCTCAATCTTTTTTCTACTGAAAATCTCAATACAAAATAAGGCTGTGCAAAGGAGAATTCCAAAGCCCTTTCCTGGAGACCACTTGGAAAAACTAGGGTATTTGCGAGCTACACTAAGCCTGGACGCTTCACGACGCCCTAGCCTCAGGGGAAACACTGGACACCGCAGCGGGGCGGGCCGGGCGCGGCCGCCATCGCAGCCCGGGTACACCAGGGACTGGAGGGGAGGCCAGCTTGTCCACCCCCGAGTCCGTGACCCAGCGAGGGCCCGGGCCCCTTCCTCCCTTTCTAGTCAATCCCCAAAATCCGGGGAGTGCCCACTCTGCGCCGGGGCGCTGGGGTGCACGTTGATATTTGCCTGGAACGGGGGTCCTGCCACAGGGACGGAGCACCGAGCCACAAGCCGAGCCTCACTCACCTAGCACCATTCCTGCGGTCGCCCGAGTCACCTCCAAAGACATCACCCCTCAGCACAGCAGCCGTCTGGTCACTCCAATGCGCACAGGCTGCTTCCTCGACTCAGGGTCGTTGCATCATACAACGCAGCGCCCAGGTCGCCCGAATGAGGCAACCCAGCGCCTGCTCCATTGGTTACAGGAGGAGGGCACTCAGCGCAGGCGCCGCCATGTTTGATTAGGGCAGAGTCGACTTCCGGCCGGAAACGCCCGCCCCGCGCACCTGCCCTGGCCAAAGTCTAGTTGGGGCATCGATCCTGCTTCCTTTGCTTCGTGTGTCCCACACTTTCTCTTATAAAACTTCAAATTCAGTCAGGCTTTGTTATCTGGCACGCAGAGATAACCTCAAAAAATAAGCGTGCTTTTGTGCTTAGGAAAGGAACAATGACATCTTTTCAATAAAAGTGGTAAGGAGAGCTATTAGGGACACCAGAGTAAAAATGGAAAGAACGAGGGCTTCAGAATATAAACCTGGCTTGGAATTCTGGTTCTGCCTTTTACTGTGTGTCTTGAGACACATTGCCTAACCCGTCAATTTCTATGAGAGGTGATGTCCTTGGAGGTGACTCGGGCGACCGCAGGAATGGTGCCAGGTGAGTGAGGCTCAGCTTGGGGCTCGGTGCTCCATACCAGTGGCAGGACCCCTGTTCCGGGGCACTGTCGGCTCCACGTGTGATGGGCACCAAGTAGAGGGTAGTTTTCATAATTTTTCTCAGTTTATTAGAATTCTAGAGTTTGCATTTTTGTTATTACTGTTACAGAACTCAAAAAATAACTCCACATATACATCAGGGCTTATCAAGACCATGAACCACCTGGGCCAGTGGCACAGGCCTATACTCCCAATACTGTGGAAGGCTGAGGCAGGAGGTTGCAAATTCGAGAAGACGGTGTTCAATTCCCAGTATTGAAAAAATAAAAAGAGAAAGGATACTTTCCATAAATACTTTGTATTCTTTTCATAAATAATATTTTACCAGGGCTGGGGCCTTGGCTCAGTGGTCAAAGTACTTGCCCTTTGATCATTTCCCCAGCAGCTCTTAAAGAGTTGAAGGGTGTAGCGTCGAATGCCTTCAGTCCCAGCAGTGGAGGGATTGGGCCAGGATTGCCTGTGTTGAGGATAGCCTAGGCTAAATAGTGAGTTCAGGACCAGCCTGGACTACAGACAAGACTCTGCCTCAAAAAAAATTTTTTTACATCAGAAGGCATTTAGTATTTTGGAGGTTTCTTGACATTTAAAAAAATATATCTGTACTGAACGTCTACAGAATTTTCCACCTTGTCATTATTCTAAACAATACCATATTATGACTTTTTACATGGCCTTTATTCTATATTAAGTAATTAAAGACTTTAAAATATGTAGGAAAAGGTGCATGGGTTATATGCATGGATTGTGCCACTTTATATAAGTAACATGAACATCTGTGGGTTTTGTAATCTGTAGGGGTTATAGAACAAACCTCTCTAGGATACCAAGGCAAAGAAGGACTTCAGAAGAACCAAAAATATGACTAGCATCCAGGGAATTTGAAGTTAAAGTTTATTGTCCCATGGCCTTATGCCTGTATAGCAAATCCAGACGTACCCCTTGCCCTCCCATGACACTGTGCCTGGCTAGCAGGCCCATGCATAAGACCAGGTATAAGGCACAAAGACTGATGAAGGCATAGAGTGAGGTGATAAGAAAGGGGGATAAAAACAGAGTAAAGGACACAAAAAGGGGCACATAAAAGGGATGACAGGTGAGGACTTAGCTGTTTAGCTGGCACGTGGGCCAGAGATTGGGCAGGAGAAGACAAAGTAAATTTGCCTTATAAAGAGCAAGCAGGCAGGCATCAGGTTCAGAGAGGCAGGTTGTCCATAGGGAGCAGGCTTTTGTCATCAGTTGGTCAACTATTGAAGCCAGCAAAGCTGTTGTGTCAGGGCTGGAGAAGAGGTTTTCATGAACAGGATAAAATGAAGGAATAGTTATCTTTCAGCCAAGGACATATACAGAAAGCCAAGCTCTGGGTGTGAGAACAGTGGGGAAATTCAGCACAGGAGTTGCAACACAAGAACCTGTGTTCCCAACTTCTTATTTTAAGGAATGATGGTTATGAGTTTTCAAGTCATTGCTTCATACTGAAGTAGAACATAGCACTAAGGAGGGCATGGAGGCAGGATTGTGGACAACAGGATAACAAGAGGTTTGGATGCTGGACCAGAGGATTTGAGTAATGAGAGAGGAGGTCACTGCTTAGATGTGGCTTTGAAGAAATTGATCATGGATCTGTAAGAGACAAGAAACCATTAGAACACAAAGGAGGAGTAGCAGAGCCCCAGAAATGAAAGTAACCATCACACAGAAATCCAGGAGAGGCAGCTGGATGTTTCTGTTTGCCACTTATAAAGGGAGTGAAAGCCCAATAATTTTTTTAGAAAGGTCTTGGAATCCTGCCTGGCCATTATATGGAAAAGAATTTTTGGAACTCGGAAGATAAAAACTTAACAAGGATTCTGAGTAGACCTGAGTAATATAATGGAAACTAGTGGGTCCTTTGGACTTAGGCTGTGGCCAATCTTTTACCTGTGAACATTTTAAGATCTGAACTCTGGCAGGTCCATTGGCAGAATCCTTTGTGACAGTTATTATCAGGCTCTGATGTGTGGGAAGCACTCCCTGTAACCTCTCAGCTCTATTAATTTTTTGGTCGGGCTGCCACATAAAACTCCACTTTGGTTTGACAGCCCTTGTGTATCCCTTCTTATTCTGATGACAATTTTTCTAAAGGCATCATGAATCAGTCAGTGTTTCGTTGTCTCTTGCTGTGGAATGCCATCCCAGCTGCTGGTCTCTCCTTGTGGAGGGAAGCTTTTGGTGATCAGTCAGTGTTTATCCTCTTTAGCCACACTGAAGCAAGAAAGAGGATGAATAGGAAGTAGCTCTTAGGTTTGATTTAACTGGAGTCCACTCTTAGTACTTGCTGGAGTCTTTTCCACGAATCTGTTGAAATGTTCCAGAGAGGAATCAGAATGCTGGATGATAAAAGACTTAGAACAGCCATGCTTATAGACAGTATTGGCTGGAGGGATGTGAGAATGTTGTGGTGTAGAGTGGGCAGGGCAGCAGAACCTGCTGGGTGGATTTAAGTTCTAGAGACAGCTACCAGACAGAAGATAACCAGACAGAAGATAAAGATTTTCTTAGAGCAACAGCATGTTGGGAGTCTGAAGTGAAACATTAGTCCATCTAGAGAAGAGGAGCCATTAGTAAATCTGGGGCAAGAGCTAGAGGTTTGGAAAACCAGGAGATCAGAAAGCCTTGTGGACATTGGCCTCTTTTCTGGCCAAAGTAGAGCCTTGAAAAGTTGGCTTGCTTTCAGCCAAGCTGGATTCTGAGACAGTCAGATCCAATTGCCAGCGAGACTACTCATAGAACTTTCAGCATGCAAAATTTAAAAGGAACAGCCTTTAAGTTACACCAGCAGGAAAAACAAAACAGACAAAACCATCACATCTCACGGATCCATATACCAATGTATTAGACTTATGTGAATATTTTTACAACTTACCTGGATTTTCTTTTTGTGCGTATCTTTTTTAAATGCTAGGACATAAACTTTATCATGCAAAATCCTTTCTTATCTGAAATATTTATTTCCCGTTTATATCTTTTCCCCCAAGACATCCCCATATCCATGTCTTTATTTGTCCTGTTGTCTTAAGCCCAGAGGGTGCTTGGATTTTAAAATGTTTCTGCCCCATGTCTGGGCACAGTTAACTCAGATGTTTACATTCTAGTTAGAACTAGCAGGTGACCTTGGGCAGTACTAGAGGAAAACAAAAAGTTTGGAAAAGATGTATTCTGCTAAGGCTTGACATTGAATGACAGCATTGTTTTAGTATAAGTAGAAAGTAGAAAAAGATCTGTAAGAAATGTCTTATGCAAATTAACCAGACAAAAATATTGGTTCTTTTTTAACAGTCAGAAGGAGGAACAAAGCATTAGGATATCAGTGGGGAAAGGTGACTGGAGGAACAGCACAGAGATTAGAGTGCTTGCCTAGGAAGTACAAGGACCTGGGTTCAATTTCCCAGGACCACATAAGCCAACCATAGTGGTGCATGTCTGTAATTCTTGCACTCGGGAGGCTGAAGCAGGAGGACTGCTGGGAGTTTAAGGCCAGCCTGTGCTCCATAGTGAGTTCAGGACCAGCCTGGACTACAGAGTGAGACCCTGTCTCAAAAACAGAAAGAGAGAGACAGACCAACACACACATGCACACGTGCTCTCTCTTTCTCTCTCTCTCTCTCTCTCTCTCTCTCTCTCTCTCTCTCTCACACATACACACACACAGAGTGAGAGAGAAAGAATGAGAGAGTCAGAGACAGAGACTGAGAGATGGTTATCTGGTAGAGGAGACCATGGAGACTAAACTAAGGCCTGGGAGTGGCCAAAGGAGGAATCGTTAAGGACACTAGTGCCAGAACTTGAGTTCAGAAATGTGGTTTCTGAAAATATTTAGCAAGGCACATGTGTCAGGAAAGGGTAGCTTTTGAAGGAAGTTAGGATGAAAGGTTTTGGCAATTGGAGGAGCAGTTGACAGATAAGGGGTTAAGTTTAGAGAACAAAGAGCTTCCAGAAAGAAGAGCCAAAAAGGCCTGAATATAAGCAAACTCTTCCTGTTTTTCACATTGGAGTATTAGCCAGAGGCACCTCAAGAGTTGTGTCCCAGTCCTGGTGGCTGGAGGTAGAGGACAGAGAGAGAGAGACACACACATTGTTTTGGTTACCTGAGCAGGTACTACAATGCAAGAAGTGTCTCAGCCTCAGGGGAAAAACATCCCTGTCTCTCAAGGAGAGAATACAGAACATGAGAGAAGGCAGAGGCTGTGTCCAGCAATTTTGGCTCTTCTCTTAGGTCCAGTGGCCAGAGGTCAGGCCCAACACTAGGGCTTTCAGTCTGACTCGATGGATGGCACACAAGATAGTACCAAGACCACTTACCTGGTCTGATAGATGGGAAGAAGTTGTCCGTGAGATGGAGGCAAAATGCTGATGATGGACGCAAAGAACATTGCAGATGGGGACAGGTCCTGGAGGGAAAAGTGACGCCTACCAGCCAGGCACCTTCTGGGTTTTGAGCACCATTAATGTTAGGTCAAAAGACAATCTGACAGAACCAAAAATACAACCAGGAGCCTGGGAATTCGAAATTAAAGTTTTTTGCCCCATGACCTTATATCTGCATAGCAAGTCCAGGTATGAGACCCCCACCCCTGCCCCCATGCCACTGTGCCCGGCTAGCGGTTCCAGGCATAAGATCAGGTATGGAGCATAAGGGCTAAGACATAAGGGATAACGGAATGATAAAGCGGGATACAAAGGCTTAAAGTGATACCAAAAAAAAAAAAAAAACACCTGGGCATATAAAAGGGATAGAAAGAGGGGTAAAGGGCTGATTATGGAGTGAACAGAGCTTTTATGTAGTGTGGGTAGATTAGCCAGCATGACAGTTAAGGATTGAGCCATTTAGCTGGTGTGTGGATTGGGCAGAAGGAGACAAAGTGGAGTTGCCTGATAGGTTGGGAGACCAGACAGGTGGGCAATGAGCGAAAGAAGTCAGGTTCTCCCTGGAAATCAGGCTTCTTGTCATCAGCTGGTCAACTGCTGGGGACAGCAAAGCTGTTAAGTCAGTCCTGAAGAGGTCATATACAGACAGCCAAGCTCTGTGTGTGGGAACAATGGAGAAATTCAGCACAGGAATTAACAGCACAGGAACTCCGCACCTAGGACTGGTTGTACTCCTTGTGTCTGGTTATTGCATGCCCCTACCAGATTGTAGGTTAACATCTTTCCAGAGCAGTCAGCACAGAACCTTGCACTCAGTAAACAATAACTATTTCTGGTGGATAGTCTCATTTAGTCCGAGCTCCCTCCAGAACCAGACATTCCCTTATAGCACCGCTCAAAGGGACACATCCAGGAAGGGGGTGAAGTTTGTCAGTGTTCTCTATTGAATGAATGAATGAATCGCGGTGTTCAGTCTCGTTAGGCGCTGGCTAGCTAGGACCGCTCTTCACTTGCGCTCCCCATGATCAGCTATCTCGCCCTCTCAGGATTTTCGGTTGTCTCCATTGTACTCTTCTTTGCTTCGCTAGCGCATATGCAAGACACTTATCTTTCTGCTGTACCGCCCCTACCGGCCACCGTAACGCCGGGCCAGGAAAGGCGACGCCGCGAGGTTGCCCGGTGGAATTCACTCCGAGCCACTTCCGCTTCCCCCTCTCTTGGCCCGGCCCTACAGCTTCCGGCGTTCTGCGGCACCTGCGGGTTGAGGGAGGGTTGTGTATGTGGGACTGTGAGCGAACTTGTAAATAGCTTCCAAGAACGTTTATATTCAGCATTTTGCTCCTCAAAACAAACTCTCGAGAGAGAACAGGCAAAAATCTCCGCGAATTCCTGCGGTGGTTCTTCCCCGTTTCCCCAGAAGGCGAGTAGCATGGCAGTTTTTGCTTGGATAAGGCACTTATTAAGCAGTCAGAAAATTAAATGATGACTAAAATCTGCAACTGCGAATGGAATGTAGGAATCATTACGATGAAGCTATTTAAAGACGAAAAG
This sequence comes from Ctenodactylus gundi, assembly GCA_004027205.1. Taxonomy (NCBI): domain Eukaryota; kingdom Metazoa; phylum Chordata; class Mammalia; order Rodentia; family Ctenodactylidae; genus Ctenodactylus; species Ctenodactylus gundi. Next base: position 167,360 of record PVKB01002311.1, read on the forward strand.
TTAACTTCTGTGTCCTTTAGAGTTACATTTAATCCCTTAGGTTGCCCCCTCCTGGAGAACTTGTACTTCCGTAATTACCCAACTTTCTTATGTTTGTGAACTGCCTGTTTGTTAAGTACCTTATTTATATCTCTTCCTAGAGAAATGAGAGTTAGATCACTGTAAAGCTCTGCAGAATGCTCGTACTTTTAAAGGAGAATGAATAGTAACTCAAGCAATAGGGCCATTCCATCACTGAGCTACATCTCAGCTTTTAAGATTTTTTTGAGGAAGTATTTTGCCGAGGTGCCCAGGTGGACCTTGAATTTGGGCTTCTCCTGCTTCAGCCTCTCAAACCTTACATAATTCTTATAGGGCTAGTTTAGTAGGGATGAATTCTCTCAGTTTCTGCATCTGGGAAGTGCTTTATTTCTCCAGTTTTGAAGCATAATTTTTCTGTATATACTATTCCTTGGCTGGCATTTTTTTTCTACCAGTTTCAATTATCACCCTATTCACTTCTAACCTGCATTTCTGTAAGTCTAATCTAGCGGACCTTCTCTTATATCGGCTTTTCTTTGGCTGTTTTTAGTACTATCTTTGCTTTTGGTGTTGTTTTCGTTTATTTTAATTAATTTATTTATTGAGACAAAGTCTCTTTCTGTAGTCTTCAGGCTGGTCCTGAACTCAATAAATGTAGCCTAGGCTGGCCTCAAACACATGCAATCCTGTGCCAGACTCCTGATAGAGGGATTACAGGTGTGTACCACCACACTTGGCTTATGTGATACTGGGGCCTTGCTAGGAAAACACTCAAACTTCTGTGCTATTCCTCCAACCCCTTTTTTGTTTTTTAAAGAATGACTTCACCATGTATTTTGCCAAAACTAAAAGTATGACTGGACCTCCCACATTGTCTCATTTTTCTCATCAGGCTGGTGGATTCAAACCTCTTTTTTTTTTTTTTTTTTTTTTTTTTGACACTGGCTCCCTCCAGGCCCGACACCTGGCATAATCGGGTAAATTCTAACCTTGGATACAGATCTGACATCTGGTGTCAAGAACAGGATCTAACACCGTCTAGTATGTTCTTCCACTACCCATGGAGAGTGAAACTGATGGGTGGCAGACCATGAGTACACGATATCCAATGGCCGGCCTTTGCTTGGGTGCTCCCTCTACCTCAGGAGTGATTATCTGTTTACCTTAGGGAAACATTTCAGTAGTCTGGGACTCTTTAGACACTTGAGTGGCTGTAGATGTGGGCTGAGTATTCTAACTGTCCTACGTGCAGAGGCAAAAGCTGTCCTCTGGCTGCACACTGAACTAAGACAGACAGGTATGTGATAAATTGAAAATCAAAAATGCCTGCCAGCAAGTCTTGGAGGACAGAAATAGCCAAGATTCCAAGCCAATGAGTGTTGCAAAAACTCAGTGTCAGGCGCTGCTTGAGCAGCCACCCCCAGACCTGACCTTGACTGTAAACCCTGGGACATACCCATAGATCTGGCCAGAGAAAGTGCAGCAACAAGACAGTAAGTTTGATGTGGGTGACAGGAAACAGCCAGTGGTTGCTAAGCCTGTGAAACACATGTGGTAAGCCCTATGGTAGCAGCAATAACAGAAGGAACAGGGTGGGCCCAGGGAGTAAATGATGCCACAGGACTTAGTGGGAGAAAAATAGCCTTTGTTCCAAACCCAAGAAGAAAGCAGTGCCTGAAGGGAGACAAATTCTCATGGTACTGACGTAACTGGTGTAGTGCATTCTGGTAAAAAGTACTGAGTCACCAGCCCTGAGGTTCTACTGGAGTTCACACTGCAACACTTCTTGCATCAGAAAGAGGTAAACAAAGGGCCCCAAGTAAAACAATATTTATTGGTCCCCTTCCAGTGTATAACAGAGGCTGGTCCTGGTTGGCACTAGGAGAAATGTGTGTTACTCTGGGAAGCCCAGAGCAATTCCATGGGCTCCCTGTTCTCACAACCAGGAGAGCACAAAGAGAAAATAGGCACCATCTGAGACTGTAAAAAAAAAAGTGGCTGTTGTAGAACCCACTCACAGCCCCTTTGACTCCCCAGGTTAGCATGTGAAAATCCTGGTAGATCTTAAAAAATGACAATGGACTGCCAGAAGGTAAATAAGACAGTAAACTCCCAGGGTCTAGTAAACAAGCTGGTGGGCTGGATTCACACATGTGAATGTGATGAACCATCTTGGATGTGCATTGAATTGGCCATCAACACTGCCACCAGATTGCCATGGTGATTTCTGACCACATCATTCAAGAACTGGCTTTACAACAGTGGGGCCCTTCAGACTCCCTATGGGACTAAGCATGAAAACACACTAGACATCGGGTCCATGGACATTATAGTAGGTTATGCCCAATGTTTGAGACATGCTCTCTGTGACAGGGAAAACTGGCTCCTAATGGGAGCCTTCTGTGTTTGTGTCATTGTACTTCACTGTCATGAAATGCAGATGCAATCCCCTTCCTGGCTTGCCTAGGGATCTTTGTGATATATATAAATTTTATAGCAAAAATCCCTAATGGGATAAACATAGAGTGATTTAGACCTTGAGCCTTCCTTGGACCTATACAGGTATGCAATTACAAGCCTTTGTAAGCTTATTGGGTATTGGGTAGTATTTGCACCCCATTTGGTGCAGATCTTAAAGCCTATGTGTATTTTATGCAAATCCAGCATACCCTTGGGAATGGGGTAATATGCAAGAGATACTTTTTCCACCATAGAAAAGGCAGCAACTCAGACCGGAGGTTTGCAAGTAGTAAAAATAAAAGTGGGTGAAAGCTCAAGCTCAGACTCTACAGGTAACAGAGGAAAATGGGCAAAAGCCCAGACAGAGCAGAAAGTCACCCACACTCAGGCTCTACAAGTTGCAGGTCCTGTTTTTGCCAGTGGAAAGCACTTGATCTCTACAAGTGGTAGACCTCACTTGCTCCTTTGAGTTGGTTGTTGCAACCCATAGTAAAGGGTATAATTGACGCCTATGTGGTTCTCAAAGAATATCGGTGGAGTTCTGGTCACAGGTATGAAAAGGGCAAAAACCGGTATTTGCCATTCAACAATTTAAAAAATATATGTGCTGTAATAAGTGTGGCTTTCCAAGCCACTGAAGCCATGACAGGACCACATGCAGTCATTAAGAGAACCACACACCCCACAGAAGACATGTAATGTCTGGTGGCAGGTAGTGCCTGGTGAAATCCCCTGAAAAGAGAGTGACTGAAGTATCCTCTCTGGTCCATAGGCCTATTATATGACAGGGTGGGCACTGAGCTTCTGCCAGCCCAGGAACCCAGAAGTGTAACACTTTATGTTTGGGAAGTCAGTCACCAGTATCATCTGGTGTGTAAGACCAGCAAGTGTCAACTAGGTTGTTGTATCCAGCAGAATTATCTCTGAAAATAGGAGAAGTAAAAATTTTTCATGACCAAGAATCCCTAAAACAATTTGCGATCACTGGCCTTGGCTAGGCTAGGCATAATGATTTCCTGGACTGATATTTCCCACCCCTGCCCTGAGCCAAGATGGCTTCTAGCACTTGCTGTTGTGTTAGTTTGGGTTCTAGGGTCTGGGGGAGATCCAAACTGAGTACTGTTTTTGGAGCAGAAGAGTCACTTTTAAGGGCCAGCTCCCTTAACTGAATTGTAAGGCTTGTGGAATTCTCTTGTATTAGGACTGCCAGTCTGCTGCTGTGTACAGGGTTTCCGGTACCCTCCTGCTTTCCTCTTGCTGACAGTGTCTGAACTCTTGCCCCTTGCAGGTGGGCTAAGTTGAAGTTATATATTCTTTGTTCTTTCCTCTATGTTGCCTTTCCAACAATCCATGCTACTTAGGGTTACCTTCATATCTTTTCTGATTTCCAGATTTCTCACTCAAAAATATTTCCAGACTTCTCTTCAAAATAATTTCTCCCTTTTTAAAAAAATAAATTTTCTTACTTCTGTTACCACATAAGTACATTAACAATTGTAAAATGCCAGTGTTTTTAATATTTTTGTGAGTTCGATTAAAATTGATTGATGCAGTATATTATTTGTACTATGAAATAATTTGACCAAAACTTGTATGTTTGTTTGTTTGTTTTTGAGACAGGGTCTCACTGTGTAGCCCAGGCTGGTCCTGAACTTACGATTGAGCCCGGGCTGGCCTTGGAGCCTTGGACTCAGAACAATCCACCTGCCTCAACCTCCAGTGCTAGGATTACAGGTGTGTGCCACCATGCCCAGCTTTATGTGGTACTGGGGAATTGAACTCAGAACCTTGCGCTTGCAAGGCCAGCACTTTAACCATTGTGTCATTCCTCCAGCCCATTTGTGGCTTTTTTAAATACACAAAGTTATCCTGTGTTAAAACATATTTTAGGATATTCCCTTTGTATATCTTTTGTGCCCTGAACATTTGAAAATTAATTCAAAATATGTTGTACAATATTTAAGAAAAAATACTACTTTTAACACTAGCATTTAAAATCTCACTGAGCCAGAGCAATCTGAAGCAATAAGACAAAAGCAAAAGGTGTCAAGATTTCAGACATTAAGTTATATTACAAAGTAATCGTGATACAAGCCACCATGACACTGTCACAAAAACAGCCCGGTAGACCAATTTAACAGAATTGAGGATGTAGAGAGACAATCACTAATACCCTTATCCATCTGGTCTTCAACAATGGGACCAAAAAACTTATAGTGGAGAAAAGATAACCTTTTAAACACATGATGCTGGGAGAACTGGTTATCCCGTGCAGAAGAATGAATCTAGACATTCATGTTTTATCCTTATTAAATTCAAATTAAGATAAGAACACCAAGTCTGCTGGAAGACAAAATAGGTAAAAACCGTGAAGACATAGGAATAGTGAAAAGGTTTCTCAATAGAACATCTATTACATGAGCAATAACACCAAGAATCAACAATTGTGATTTTATCAAATTAAAAAGCTTCTGTGTAGCAAAGGAAACAAGACAGTGAAGAGACAACTGATGTGAATGGGAAAAAAAATTGCCATCTACTTCTGAGACAGGATAATATCTAAAATATACAAGAGATGTCTGTCAGAATAGCACAGTAGGTAAGGTGCTTTGTCTGTCATGGCTAAATCATGGGTTCAAATCCCAGGTGGGGCACTAGACCCCAGATAGGGCAAGGCTAGAGTGAGGAGAGGGAAAAATAAACTTACCAAAATAAAAGACCCAATTTAAAATGGGCAATTGAAATCAATAGATAATTCTTAGAAGAAAAAGTGTAAATGACCAGCAAATACATGAAAAAGTGTTTATTTTTGGCTATCAAGAAATGCAAATCAAAACAACACTGAGGTTCCATCTTATTCCAGAAAGAATATTATCAAGAACTCAGAACACAACAGGTACTGGTGAGGATGTGGGTAAAAAAGAACTCTTCTATGTTGTTAATGGGATTGTAAACTAGTACAGCCATTATGGAAATCAGTATTGAGATCCCTCAGGAAACTGAAAATAGATATTCCTTTAGACCCAGCTATACCTCTTCTGGCTGTCTTTCCAAAAGAGTCAAAATCATCGTAAAATGTGCACACCCATATTTACAGGAGCACAACTCACAATAGCTAAATCATGGAAGCTGCTACTATGTGTGTTAACATATCAGTGGATAAATATGTAGTACATATACACAATGGAGTGGAGTCTTACTCTGCCATAAGATAAGTTTGAGTTATTTGTAGGAAAAGATGTACTTTGAAATTGTTGCTTAGAGAAATGAATCAGACACAGAAGCTTAAATATCACATGGTTTCTCTAATATGAGAAACCTAAAGTATAAATGAGTAAAGGGTCCAAATTAGAGAGAAGGTAGGAAACAAAGTTAGATTTATGGAAATGGAGGCTGGAGCAACAGCTCATTGGTTAAAGTGCTTGCCTAGCAAGCTCAAAGCCCTGGGTTCGATTCCACAGCACCACATAAGCTGAGCGTGGTGGCGCATGCCGGTAACCCTAGCACTCGGGAGGCTGAAGCTGGAGGACTGCTGTGTATTTGAGACCAGCTTGGGCTCCATAGTGAGTTCAGGACCAGCTTGGACTGCCTATGATCTCTGGTTGGAAAGAACAACAATCACCCTCTTACTCCGTCCCACATCTCCTTTTCATGTCCATAAATTTTTATTTTTTGAGGCAGGGTCTCACTCTGTAGTCGAGGCCAGTCCTGAACTCACTATGGAGCCCTGGCTGGCTTGGAACTCATGGCAATCCTCCTGCCTCAGCCACCAGCATGCTGGGATTACTGATGTGCACCACGTCGCCTGGCTTCCATCTGGTAAAATTGTAAAGAACTTTTCTGGGTCCATGTTCACAGAAAATGTTTGTAGTAATAAAGTCTTGATGCAGGTTTTCAAGAAACTCAAACCAAAGCTGTACTTTGTAGGGTGAATATTTTCTTTTAAATGAAATTAACTCCTTAATGATCATACAAATTTTATATTGGCCACACAAATTTAAATAAGGTAGGTGACGATAGATGGGAATCCCTGAGTGAACCGTAACCAGTGACCTCCTAGGCATTCCATAGACTGGCTTATTCATGGTACAACAGGACTCAGCTCAGTAGAATCACTTACTTCACCATGAAACTGCAAGATGATTTCCAGTGGGCAAATTGATCTCTGTTCTAATGGTTAATTCTATTCTCTTAGAGAATTGATTCCAGGTGAGGAATACTACAGTAACACATCCTTCCACATGGGCTCCACACATTAGATCCAATATCTTTAATCTTGTTGTGGAAAAGACACAAATGAACATTCCAGCGCTTATGACAATCTTTAAGGATGTTTGCTGTTATTTAAAAGTACTAGAGGCCAAAAGAACATTGCTATTCTCTCCAACCAGAGATCATAAGCAGGTTATACGGAGTTCTGTGCTCAATCTAAAACCCAACCATTCTTTGTTGGCAAGAGACATAGTACACACACACACACACACACACACACACACACACACACACAAAAGCACACACACTGAAAGTAAAAGGTTGGAAACATACTACGTGCTACTTGAGTAGGAGTAGCTGTAATATTCTCAGACATTGCAGTCTTCAAACCAGAACAGATCAGAAAAGACAAAGATGGTTACTATATATTGATAAAAGGAACAATCCAACAGAAAGAGCTTACAATTATATATGCACCTAATGTAGGTACACCTAATTATATACAACATAAACTATTTGACATGAAGAACCAAATAGACCCCAATCCAATCATATTAGGGGATCTCAGTACCCCAATCTCACAAGTAGACACATCAACTGGACAAAAAAATCAACAAAGAAACATCAGAGTTAAATCACAACATTGAGCAAATGAACTTAACAGTTATCTACAGACTTCTTTCCAATGTCAACAGAACACACTTTTTTTCTCAGCAGCACTCAGGACTTATACCAAAATAGACCACATTCTTGGGCATAAGGCATGCTTAAATACAAAAGAATTGAAATCATTCCCTGCATACTTTCAGATCATAGTGGAATAAAACTAGAAATCAATAGCAAAAGTAACTACAGAAACTATTCAAATACATGGAGATTAAATAATGCATTATCGAATAATGAATGGACCACAGAAGAAACCAAGGAAGACATCAAGTCCTAAGGTCAAATTACAATGAAACTACATCATACCAGAATCTGTAGGACACAATGAAAGCAGTACTAAGAGGGAAATGTATAGCTATGAATGCACATATAAAAAAAAAAGCCAGAACAATTTGAAATTAGTGATCTAGTGGTGTAGCTCCAAGTCCTTGAGAAATAAGAACAAATCAAAACCAAATGTACTAGAAGGAAAGAAATTATATAAAACCAAAGCAGAGATCAATGAAATTGAAACTAAAATACAATTTAAAAATCAGTGAATCAGGGTTGGTTCTTTGAGAGGTTAAATCAATAAACTCTAAACAAAGTCGTCAAAAGAAGGAAAAAAATCCACATCGGTGCACTGATCGTTGCTTGCATTTCTTTAAGAATATCTTGTTTGAACTTGCTTTATTTGCTTTTTGACTTTCTTCCCTATGAGTTCCACTATTTTGGGGCCCATGACAATAGTTTCTGGGGACTTAGGATTTTCTATGTTTGCCCTGTTGCCTTGTTTTCCCATGTTTCTGTTGTTGGGGGACTTCAGTATCAATGCCTAGGTGGTAAGTTTCTGTTAATAGGTATGAGGGTGTATGTGGGGAGCCAAAAGTTTTCTGATTTCTGTACTAGGAGGAGACAGTGGCAAAAAGTTTCTCCCATACTGTGGGCTGTGTCTTCATCCTATTGATTGTCCTTTGCTGTGCAAACATTTGTAGTTTGATGTCGTTTGACTTGTTGATTCTTTTTTGTTTGTTTGATAAGGGTCTTGCTCTGTATTCTATGCTGGTTCTGAAGTCTCTATGTAACTCAGGCTAGCAAACTCACAGCAAAGCTCCTGCCTCAGCCTTCTGAGTGCTGGGGATTACAGGCATGTGCACCATGTCCAGCTTATGTGGTGCCAGGGAATTGAACCCAGAGCCTTGCACTTTCTAGGCAAGCACTCTACCTACTGTGCTATTCCTCCAGCCCCCATTTCTTGATTCTTGATGCTATTTCTTTTGTGGTTGTCGTTTCCTGTCCCTGTGTCTTCCAGTGTTTTACATATTTTGTCTTCCTTCAGGATCTCTAGCTCTTTGATCCATTTTGATTTTAGTATATGGGGACAAACATGGGTAAGCTTCGTTCTTCAACATGTGAATAGCAGTTTTCCCCACAACTTTTGTTGAAGATACTGTCTTTCCTCCAGTGGAGGGCTTTGTCCCCTTTATTGAAAATCAAATGGCTAAAGGATTTGGGTTTATCTTTGTATCCTCAATTTTCTTCCATTGATTTTCCTGTCTGTTTTTGTGCAAGTACCATAGAGATTTGATACGTGTTTAGAAATTCACTGTTGCTTTGTCATACACTTTGAAATCTGGAAGTGTGTTTGCTCCACATTTGCCTTTGCTACTTAGGATTGCTTTAGAAAATATTTTTCTGATTCCATATATATTTTAGAATTTTTTTTCTAGTTCTGTGAAGAATAATGCTGCTATTTTGGTTGGTATTTCACTGAATCTGTGTTACAATTTTAGAAGTATAGCCATTTTGACAATAATGAGTTCTTCCCATCCAGGAAAATGGGGTGTCTTTTTATTTTCTAAAGTCTTCCTCAGTCTCTTTTTTCAGGGTTCTATAGTTTTCTCTGTAGAGATCTTTCACTTCTTTGGCAAGATTTATTCCTAAGTATTTAATTTTTCGAAGCTGTTGCAAATGCAATTAATTTCTTGATTTGCTTCTTGTTGAGTTTGTTATTGGTGTAATGAAGTGCTATCGATATGTGAGTTTTGATTTTGTAACCTACAATGTGGCTGAATTTGCTTATTAGTTCTAAGAGACTCCTGATGGAGGTTTGAAGAATGTACAAGATCATGTCATCTGCAAGTAGAGAAATCATAACATTTTCTCTTCTAATTCATATTCCTTTTATTTCTTTCTCTTACCTGATTGCTCTGATTACAATTTTGAATACTATGTTGAACAACAAGGATGACAGTGAACATCTTGTCTTGTTGCCAATTTTAAGGTAAATGCTTTCAGTCGTTCCCCAGTTAGAGTGACGTTGGCAAAGAAGTTGTCATGGATGGCTGGCATCAGTTTGAGATAAGTTCCTTGTATTCCTAATGTCTTCAGAGATTTTTTTAAAATCATAAATGAATGCTGAATTTTGTCAAACTTTCTTTTGCATCTATTGAGATAATGATGCAAATTTTATCTGTGCATCTGTTAATGTGGTATATCACATTTACCAAGTTACATATATTGAGGCATTCCTGCATCCCTGGGATGAAGCCCACTTGGTTCTGATGTACGATCTTTTTAAATAATGTGTTGCATTCTATTTGTGAATATGTTGTTGAAGATTTTTTTTCATCTATATCAATCAGGGAAATTGGCCTGCAGTTTTCTTTTTTGTTCAGTCTGTGTCTGATTTTGGTGTTATGCTGGCTTTGAGGAATCAATTTGACAACTTTCCTTCCTTTTCGGTTTCTTGAAAGAGTTTGCTGAGTATTTGCATTACATCTTCCCTGAATTTCTGGTAGAATTCTGCCAAGAATACATCAGATATAGTTTTGTTTTGTTTTGTTTTGTTTTGTTTTTTACATTGGAAGTGTTTTTATTACTTTCTT
>PVKB01002311.1:177685-297632 GCA_004027205.1 Ctenodactylus gundi
TTTTTTTTTTTTTTTTTTTTTTTTTTGATGAAGGGCTCACTCTGTAGTACAGGCTGGTCCTGAACTCGCTATGGAGCCCAGGCTGCTCAGAACTCATAGTAATCTTCCTGCCTCAGCCTCCTGAGTGCTGGGATTACTGACACATGCTACCACGCTGGTTTATGTGGTGCTGGGGGCATCAAACCCAAGGCTTTGAGCTTGCTTGGCAAGTGATTCAACCACTGAGCTCTTCCTCCAGCTCCTTGCTTCAGGTTTGGAGGTTGATATATATTTAGAAACTCATTCATTTCCTCTAGGTTCTTAAATTTACTCGAGTATAGATTTTCAAAGTAGCTTCTTATAATCCTTTGATTTTAGTATTCTCTGTTGTGATCTCACCATGTTTGTTTCTCACTGCATTGATATAGGTTTTCTCTTTGCTTTTTTGTGCATATAGCTAGAGGTTTATCAATCTTGCTTATCCTTTTGAAGGACCAGCTTTTTGTTTTTATTGATGTTTTGTATATTTTTTAAAATTTCAGTTTCATTATTTTCTGCTCTGATCTTTGTACTTTCTTTCCTTTTATTAGTGTTGGGTTGGATTGGTCTTGCTTTCCTAGTATCTTGAGCTGTAACATAAGATTATTTGTTTGGGACTGCTCAGTTCTTTTTCTGTGTGCATTTAAGGCAATGGATTTCCCTCTTCATGCCACCTTCATTGTGTCACAAAAATTGTGGTGGGATGTGCTTTCATTATCATTTGTCTATAAGTACTTTTTGATTTCTTCCCTAAATTTTGTGTGAGCCAATGTTTGTTCAGTAGTTACTATTCCATCTCCTTTTGTTTGTGTACTATCTGTTCTTTCTATTGTTGTTGATTTTTATCTTCATTTCAGTATGTTCTCATAGTGTACATGGGAGTAGTTCACTTTTCTTGTGTTTGTTAAAGCACATTTTGTGACTTAGAGTATGTTCTATTTTGGAGGATGGTCCATGAGTTGCCAAAAACAATGTGTATTCTATCGTTTTTGAGTGAAACCTTCTGTAGATAACTCTTCAGTCTACTTTTTTTCTGTGGTATGATTCAGATCTGCTATGTTTTTTGGTGATTTTTTTTTGTTCAAGTGATCTGTGTTCCTGAGACAGTAGAGTGTAAAAATTTCCCACTAGAACTGTGTTACAACCTGTCTGTTCTTTTATAGCCAGTAGCTTTTGTTTTACAAAGTTGGGTGTGCCATTGTTTTGTGCATAACTTTTCTATTGTTAGTTTTTCCTGTTGAATTGGTCCCTTTATGAGAATGAAGCAAACTTCTTTATCTCTTTTGACCAGTTTTGGTCAAAAGTCCACTTTTTCATCGAAGAGGACAGCTACTCTGCTTGTTGTTATTTTCCCATTGAATACTTACAGTATTCTGTCCTTTCTCTTCCAGTCTATATTTTTTCCTTGTGGGTAAGGTGGGTCTCTTATAAGCAATGTATAGTTGGAATTAGGGCTTTTAATCCAATGTGCCAGTTTATGTCTTTTGTTTGGTGAGTTGAGGCTGATGACATTAAGACTTATAATTGTTCTGTAAGTATCAAAACCTTGACCCTGTCCTAAACTTCAGATATTGATTTTTCTGTTTTCCTCTTTAAATATTGTCTCTGTTGACTGTATACCTTCTGCAGCTTTATTTTCTGTGCTTTTCCTCCCTTTCTCGATCTAGAATACCCTTAAGAATTTTTTTTGTGGTTCTGGTTTAGTTGTGGTACATTTTTTCTAGTTTTGTTCTCATGGAAGAAGGCCTTTATTTCATTGTCAATTTTGAAGGATAATTTTGCAGGATATAGGAGTCTCAACTGACAATCGTTTTTCTTCAGGACTTTGAAGTTTTAAGTCCGAACTCTTCCAGCCTTTAGAGTTTGTGTAGACAAGTCTGCTCTTATTCTGATAGGGTGGCCTTCATAAGGTACTTGGTGTTTTCCTCCAAAAGCTTTTAGGATTTTCTCTTTGTACTGGATGTGTATAACTATTATTTTAATATGTCTTGGGAAGCTTCTGTTTAGGTCATATCTGGTTGATGTACAATATGCCCCTGTCACTTGTGGGTTCATTTTTCCCCCTATATTTGGGACATTTTCTCTTATGATTTCAGTGAATAACGTTTTTATTTCTTTAGTTTGGATTTCTATTTTTCTATAATCCTGTAGTTCTGAGTTAATCTTCTGCAAGTAATCTAGCATTTGTTGGTAAGCATTTCCATATCAACATAGTATTATTTGAGCATCCTTATGCGTTTTGTCTGTGCTCTCCCTCTTGTCATCTAGTTCTGAAGCTCTGTCGTCATTTTGGGTCATTCTATTTGCCACATTTTCCAAGGAGGTTTTCATCTCTTGATGTTCCACCAATATCTTTGCATATTTTTAAATTTGTTATTGAGTTTATCATTCATTTCTTGAATTGACTTATGCAGTTTAGCTAACCTCAAGTTTGTTTCTTCATTCATCAAACTGGATATTTTGTTATATCTGTCCTTGAATTTTTTAGGTATATAATTTAAAAACTCTCTTAATATCATGGAGAGATTATTTGACTTTGTCTTATATTCTTCCAATAATTTGAGCAGTTATTATCGCGTTCTGTTTTTCACTCTTCCAACAGTTTGAGGTCATTGTTTGAGTCTATCTTGTGGCCCTCTGGTATCTTGATTATTCTGCTTTGGAAGTTTTGGAGGCTTTCCTCCTCTTCTATTCCCATCTGGTCCTCTTTGCTGAACTAAGGGCTTTGTGGGGTGGCTTGTGACCATGCTTTTCCCATTTCCTCCTTGCTTTTGTTGGAAGACTAAAGTTAGTCAAAGTGAAGCTCTTCAGTTGGCCTCTAGGGGGAGCTAGCCCCTCTCTTTTGTAGCCTCGTCTTGGAGCCCCATTTGGTTATGTTTAAACTCATCTCTGCCTCCTGCTGGTGGTTCTGTTTGGGTTAGCTAGTGCTGGGCATTGATTGACCTTTTAGCTATGCACAGGAGCTAGACTGGGTCAAGTCTCTATGTTTAGTTGGTTATTTTCTGGGAATTTCAGCTAAGCCTGTCCCACCTGGGTCACAGCTTGTATCCTTTTTGTGATCCATAGGCTCCCTAACCGAAGCTCCAAGTAGCTTCTTTTCTGGTGAATCAAGCCTTGTCTGGGCGGGGCTGTAAGCTGGATCTTTCTAAATGGTAACCACTCACTTCCCACTCAGGCTCTCCCACTGGGGGTCGGAGCTGGACTAGGCAGGTCCAGGGTGGGTGAGTTAGGGGAGGAAGCTGGGCGGGCTGCCTGCTCAGTAGATATGAATTCCATGTATTTCAACCATATTGCTAGACTATGTGTACTTGCAGTTCCCTGTTGGACTCCTTCCCTCATTTATCTGACTGCCACCACCCACAGGTTTTATCCTTTGCAGACTCCTTGATCCCTGATAAGCTCTCTACTGTTGTCCTTCATTTGTGTGCTGCTGCCTGGAAAGTTCCTGGGTGCTGTTTTCATAGCATCCCATCTCAGTGTATCGCCAGGCTAACTTTCCTGTTGGTCTGGTCCTATTTCCTGAAGTTCCACTCTTACTCAGAGCTGAACTTTTCAAGTATTCCTCTACTCATCTCAACTTTCTGGCTCAATCTGTGTGGACTAAATAAGAAGGGTTCTATAGTCACCAACCGTCATGCCTCCTCCTGGGTTCTCAATTCCTCCATTTATTTTCTATTATCATTATGATCATCCTGGTGAGCATGATACGGTATCTCATTGGGATTTTGACTGCATTTTCCTGATGACTAATGATGTTAATTATCTTTTCACACTCTTATTGACCACTTATGTATCATCTTCAGAGAACTATCAACTCTAAAAATTATTTTTTTAAGTGTTTCCCTTCCCTCTGCCCCCAGGCTCCAGTACCATCCTTTTACCTTCAGTCTGTGTGCTTCTTTGTGGGTGAAGTGTGCCTTTCACAGACATCAAATGATTGGGTTTTGTATTGCTCCATTCTGCCAGCCTGTGTCTTCTGATTGGTGAATTAAGACCATTAACACTGAAAGTAATTATTTTAAGATTTGTACTGAATCTTGTCATTGTCTTGTTTTTCTGGTATTCTTTTTTTCTTTTTCTTACACTTTCTTTTTTAATATTTCTTTTTCTCTGTGTTCTTGGGTGCTATTCTTCTCTCTAAGATTTCGTCAGGTGTTTTCTGCAATGCTGGGTTAGTGGCCACACATTTCTTTAAGGTTTCTTTGTCGTGAAAAATTTTTATTCTTCAATTTTCAGAGATAATTTTGCTGGGCATAACAACCTGCATTGACATTTGCTTTGTTTTTAAGTTTAAAAGATTTTGTTCCATGCTCTCCAGGTCTTTACAGTTTACATTGGGAAATCTGCAGTAATTTGGGTGGGCTTGTCTTAGTAGAATAAGGTCTGTTTTTCTCTTACTCTTTTTAAATATTCTCTCTTTATGTTGAATTTCTGAGGTTTTGATTATGATGTGTTCTGGTAAGTTTCTTTTTCTGGTCAAGGTTATTTGGTGTTCTATAATTATCTTGTACTTGAATATTAATTTCTTTTCCTAGATTTAGGACATTTTCTGTCATGATTTTAGTGAATAAGTTCTTTGTTTTGTCTTCTGCCTTCTCCCACACCCACAATTCTGGTGCTGGCTCTCTTCGATTTATTTATCAGCTGTTGTATCCAGCTACTTTGCTCACTTATTTTGGTGTCATGCCTGATTATTGCATTGTCTTCATGTTCTGAAATTCTGTCCTTGCAGTATTTGAGCTGAATTTCCCTGCTTTGAAATGAAATTTTCATATTCTAAACTTTAGGTAGATTTCTTTTCAAACTTTCTACTTCTCTATCAAAATGTTCCTTCATATCTTGCATTGTTTTATTCCACTAAGCCAGCTTTTTATTTGTGTCTTCTATATACTCAATTAACTTTGTATTCATTAGGACCTTTATTTGCTTTGTAAGTTTCACTTTATGTTCACTGATCATCACTTGCATTTCTTTGAGCATGTCTTGTTTGGACTGTTTGCATAAACCATCTGGCCTACTTGGTTTTTGACTTCTGTTTCTCTAAGTTCCACCATTTTAGGGCCCCTAACATTAGCTTTTAGGAAATCAGGCATTTCTGCACATGTTCTATTGCCTTGTCTCCCCATGATTCTATTGCTGAAGAGCTTCACTTTAATGGTCTAGCTGAGAGGTTTCTTTGAACCTGAATAGCAGTGTGCAGAAGAGCCAGAAGTCCACTGAGTTTTGTGCTGGGGGTAGGCAGTGAGGGGGGACCTAACAGTCCAGTGGCCTTTAAGAAGTCTTGTTCTCACCAGCCCCCTCAGTGAAACTCTCCTGTCTGTCCTGGCTTCCCTCCCCTGAGGGCGGGACTCTCCAGCTAACTACTACCTCCTGAGCTGGTCAGGAGGTCAGCAGCATTTCCTTCATCTGTCCCTCTCTACAGCTGTCTCTTGTGCCATTTTCTTCCTTGGCACTGATTAAGAGTGTCTCCCAAATCCAAAGTATGTGGCCCATCTGTGGCTTCTTTTACTCTAAACAATTCAATCTCAGGCTTTTTTCAAAATGCCTCCTGCCTAATCACTTCCTAGTGTGGCTGCCAAGTGTTGCTTCTCCTGAGATGCTCTGGGAAGCTATAGGAAGGCCTTTTCAAGAGGAAGCTCACAGTGTGTTTGCAGTTTACATTACCTGCAGACTTGGTTCTTCAGGCTGGAGCTACTGGCTGCTGTCGATTCCCAAGGCTCCCACCTCCAGGCTTACCTCTGAGAATATAAGCAGCTCATAGCCCTTCCCCCGTGTCCTGGGTGTCTTCCCAGCCTGGCATGTTCTTCAGCCTCTGGTGCATCAATCGGGTTTCCAAACTTCCGGTGGCCTCCTTTCAATTCTTGGAGCTCTTCTCCCTCTCCAAGCTAAGTTGAGCAGGCAGTTTTTAACTGCTTCTCTGCTTTTTGGATGAGCCTGTGAAGAGCCACTGAGAAGATTAGTTGAGTGCCATCTTCCTGGAAGTACAGTGTTAATTTTTACGAGCCCTAATCTACCCCTGCTCCCAAGTCTTACTTCAGTGTCTTGATGGGCTTCTTTATTTTTATAAATGCACCAAAATTCTATCACAACATAGCTTTCTAGCAGATCCTGACAGAAATTTTAGGTGCTATCCTGCAATTTTCCTAAACTTCATTCACATCACGTGAAGGTAACAACTGTTGAAATGTATTTAGATTCCATTAGGTTCCGTTTTGCTACCCACTGACATCTCCCATCAATCATCAATCCATCAAATGTCTTTGCCAAGCAGTTTCCTGGTGCAGAACATGACTAAGAACCTTTAGGTGGTGCTCTTTGGTTAAAAATATCCCTCAAACAATTTCAGAGAAGTAGTCAGTTCCAGGGAAAAGTGGCCTTTATTTATTATTTTTAAGGATGATTTTTCAGGTCTGCTCATGGTTATCACACAAGCTGAAACCTGCTCTTTCTCCCCCCACTCCAAGCACCCCAGATTGACACTGCCTAGTTCCCTGCTGCTAATTATGCCTCTCAAAGAAGCTCCTTCAGCCGTATCACAAAGAAACCTCCTTTTCTGTGGCAGAATTTACACTTTGATGGTGAGATCATACCTTCCCTTGCATCCAGCTGCCAACCGCTTGTCCTGAAGCCATCGTACATAAAAGACCTCAGGGATCCCACCTCATCTGCTATCCTCCCCTTCCACTTCCTAGCACACTTCTCTTTACCCATTTTTGTTTGACCAAATATTCATCATATATTCCAGACTATGCGTTCACTTTCAGTTTTTATTTTGGTTCCAAACACTTGAGGTTATTTGGGAAAACTACCCTTTAAAAATTATATTCACATGCAAGACTGGGGTGTAGCTCAATAATAGAGCTTGCTTAGTATGCACAAGGCAAAACCAACCAAGCACATACCTACCAAGATGCCCTGTCCCTGGGACAGACTTCATCTCACAACTATAAATCCATTCCCTCTGCCTCTAAATCCTAATCATACTTTTCAGTCCTATCTCCCCCAATATTTAGTACTTTGCTCCAAACTTCACTTCTTACAACTGTCAGATCCCCCAAGGTCACTGAGGACCCTGCAGACCTAGATTCTTCTATCACATATTCCACTCTTAAAACAACAATAGCAACAAATCCCTAGAAAATTCAACTTTAGAACTATTTTAAAAGATTATACTTTTCAATGCATTTATTTTTTAAACAAAATATACATTCAATCTCAGATTTACAGAAATATAGAAATAATTTATCCAAAGCAATTTGCATTTTAAAATTGTTCATATTGCACCCAACATTATAAGTCTTTGACACATTTGCATTGTCAACCTTTCCCACAATTCAAAAAATGGGAGAGAAATTTTAATTACACAGCTAACTTTTATGTAAAAAAAAACCCACAATTCTTTTTATTTACAAGATAAAAGTTGTAAACTTTAAAAAATTTACTTCCATAAAATAACCATAATTTTTTTTATATCTTGAGAATACACTGTAAAATTACAATTAAATTTTCCTGTTCTGCGTATATAGAAGATGAACTATACACATGTGATTTCTTCATAGGAATTCCAAGGGACTTGACAGAAACACTTATAGCCTAATGGTAAAAATGAGTTACTCCTCAGCCCTGAAAACTCACCTAAAGTGCTTCTGTATCTTCCCTAATAAGGAAACCAGTAAAGACATAAAATTAGAAAAAAATCCCTGAAAAACATAACCTTTACCTTTTGGAGGAATTTTCCATAATCAGCTAAAGTTATCTTCAAAGTTAAAATAATGACTGATCCCAGCAGCCTTTCTCTCCATGTATAAGACAGATGACAGCAAGATCTTGGGTCAAGGCCCTTTATAAAGGACTTTACATGCAAGCAAGCATAGAATTTTGCTTTTTCAAATCTCAGCTTTGTACCAGTGTCTCTGGTCATCCCATCCTGAACATACCTAATCTCAAAATCCAGGCTCTTGAAATGTTCTGCAATTGATTATTGATATCCTCAGCTTCGTTTGTGGGTTTATACTTACTTCTGTCACATACTGGGTCTTTCACTTGCTCTCAGGCAGGAATTAGGAGGGTTCCCAAAGCCTTCCTTGGGTTTTAGATCTACTCCTCTAATCTCTTCTGGGGAGCAGCAACCTGCTACTTGACCAAGAGCAATCACCCTGATGACAAAGCACCCTCTCTGCCAACCCGATACACCACATACCCAGGAGATTGAAGAATCGAAATTGATAGCATTGTCCTAGTGGGACCACAGCTACGTTTCTGGGTAGGCGTTCTTCTGTTGTTTTGTTAAAATTAATTTAGTAATTTATAAATACTAATTGTACATATTTATGCGGTATGATGTGATAATTAGTTCAGTATCATCTCTACTCATCCTGTCTGTAATAGAAAACCAGCATCTATTTCTCACTGTAACTTTCATACCTGCTGATAGTAATACTTTCAGTTTTTAGATTTTATTTTTTAAAGCCTGTAAATCTTTAGATGATTTTTGAAAAATGAGAGCAGGAAACCAAGTCACTTACTACTACAGAAGCTGCTACAATACATAACAGTAAAAGCACGTGGTGTGCATGCAACTGAAACCTTACTCACTTGAAGCGATTTTCCTTGACTGAGCTGAATTGAGCTAATATGAGGACAACAGGAAGCCATGCATTATGTTACCAACTGCGAGAAAGTCAAAGTCGTGGGAGTATTTGTTTTCCAGGAGATGGACGTTTATGAATCTTGCCATTATCATTATAAATGTAAAAATCTCTTGTTGGGACTGGCATGTAGCTCAGTGCTAGCTAGAGTGCTTGCCTGGCCTGTGTGAGGCCTTAGGTTCAGGTCCAGCCACACACACACACACACACACACACACACACACACACACACACACACACACACACTCGGCACACCCGCCCGCCTTTGTTAACAAGGTGATCAATAAGGGAGAAAAAGAAACCTGCGGGAAATCCGTGCTGAAGATCACAGACAGAAAGATTCCATTGTAATTTTAAAATGCAACATCATTCAAACTGAAATATAAGACACTTTTCTAATTCTGTTGTCCTAGATCGAGTGTGGATTAAAACATTCCCTTTGACTCATGATGACCGTAACCGGCTTTAGGAGTCCTGGCGTCGCTACTCCTTAACCGGCTCAGGCCAAGTCCGTTGCCATACAAGCTACTGTCTTCAGCATCTCTGACACATTCAGGGTTTTTTTTTTTTTTTTTTTTTTTTAAGTCTTAAGTCTTTCATTAAAAAAACAGACGTTTCTGCGCGCCGGCCCGTTCCCAGCGGGCGGGCGGCGGCCGCCCTCAGCTCTCCGCCGTGCGCCGGTACTCGGCCGTCCCGTCGGCGACGATGGCGTCCAGCGGCGAGCGCTTCTTGCGGATGCTGCGGCCGGAGGAGATGAGGTCGGCGTAGCCCCGCTGGTGCGAGAAGGCGTAGGCCGAGCGCCGCGACGAGGCGCCCCTGCGGAAGCCGGGGTGCCGCCGCTGCCACTGCTGCTCCGCCTTCAGCCGCTTGCGGTGCTTCTGGATCTGCGCGCAGAGGGCGGAGGGTGACGGGGGGCGAAGGGGCCGCCCAAGCCGTTCCGCGGGGGACGGGGGACCCCTGCCCGGAAGGCGCCCCCCTGGCGTCGTCACCCTCCGTTCCTCCCTGACGGGGTCTGGTCTCTACGGGCGTCCCCTCCCCGCACTGAGCCCCGTTCTTCGGGGCTGTCGGGATGGCTGGTTTCTCTTGCAGGTCGGTACGGTGCAGCTCTGGGACCAACCCCGAGGAAAGTGCGCTAAAGTCCCCAGGATCCCCAGGGAAAGCTACAAAATCTATCTGTATAGTAAAATGTTAACCCTGAAACTGTTACACTGAAGGGAAAAATACACATTTGGATAGGTCTGTATTTAAAAACAAGCAAATAAAAATTCCAACCCCAAAGGGCTCGCCGCCCCCCAAGAAGCGGCCATGAAAAGCATTCTAAGCAATCTTCCCATGAGTTTCTAGGTCTGCGGGAAAAGAGCTGCTTGGAAGAGCGCTGATCCCGAGAGGCGCACACAGAGGCAGGGGAGAGCGACATGTCTACGTACCTTATCACTTTCTGACGGCCAAATGGTCATTGACAAGAAACGGGTGGCAACGACAGGAAGCAAACACACCGCAACAGTCAAGATGATGGTCAGCCAAATATACGGCTGTCTCAGGGCGTTGGAAGCCGTACCTGGAAAGAAGGTGCGGATAAACCACAATGGCTGTTTCGTCCTGTGAGCACGGTTCACACTCCACAACCAAACAGATGATCTACGGTAACGTTTTACAGCTAGATTAGCTTCCTCAAAATAGCCCATCACTGCTCGAAAAATAGACATTTTGACATCCAGTTAAGTAGCTCAGTAGTAGAGGATTGGCCTATCGTGTGCAAAGTCCTGGGTTCAATCCCCAATATAAGCAATCAATCAGACCCAGCAAAGTTCAATGATGAAGGTCAAATTCTATGCAACAAGTTAAAGGCACATAAGTGATCAAATAAAGAAAAAGAGAGTCCCTCTGTGCTATGGTTTGGATTTGGAGTGTCCACCTGATGTGGTTGGATCCAATGGGATACCTGTGGAGCTACTGGAGGTGGGGCCTGGCTTGAAGGGGCAAACGCGTGGGGTTTGACCTGGAGGAACTGTGTCTGCTTGTTGAGATTGCTGGGACTCCCAAGGCAGAGCTTTCAGGTGTGTGCTACTGACTTGTGGTACAGGAAATAAGGGAGGGCATCCACTCTAACTGTGGAGTCCCAACTAGGAGCTTGAAGTAAGGAAAGGAAGAAATAAGAAATATTGCTATAGCCCTTCCTGGGAAGGCTCCGGAAATGTGCCTTTGTCTTACTTTCCAGGCACAGACTCCTCCCTCCCTCGCTTGGCTTTCTGTCCCACGCCAGAAGGAGCTCTCCAGCCCCTGCCATGGCTTCCACCACGGCCAGCCACCCGTGAATGGACTGAGATCTTCTGAAACTCTGTGCTAAAAATAAACCTTTCCCTTTTAAGCTGTGGATGTCAGGTATTTTGTTCCGGTAGCAAATAAGTAACTAAGACACTTTGTTAATACTGTATTAATAAAAATGCAAAATTCATAGATGAGCGTGTGCTTAAATGCTCCAAGTCCTGGATTCCAGCCCAAGCAACAGCAGCAACAACAACAACCAAGAGCAAGATTAAAGCAATCAAAACTTATGCATATTTTTAGGAATTAAATAATGGACTTTTGAATTTTTAGTTTTGGTTTGAAATTCCACAAATTAAACAAAAATGAGCACCAACATGCAAAATGTTTCATACAGGTCATCTCATTCAATCAGCTCTGAGAGCTGAGTATCATCTTCTGGTCCACGTACGGAGACTACATCAAGTTAAAAGAAGTTAAGATATTTGTCCAGTAGATTAGTAATAGAATTAGCTATAGCAACTGCTGGATTAAAATCCACTTCTTTCTGACTGGAGCCCTGTGTTTCCCACTGTAATCTAGTAACAATTCAATTCAATAATATAAACGGATAATCAATTGGGTATTATATTAGCTATCCAATCATCAAATATCTACAGCCAAATTTAACAAAATGCTTTCTGCACTTACACAAGTTTATAAAAATAAAAGTCTTAACTTTTTAAATGTGGTTTTTACACTACTGGACCTCATGGATTTAAAACTATTTCCTATGGGAATAATAAAAATAACTGGGCATAAATGTTCAAAGTACAGAGCTAGTAAGGAAAAAATATAATCATGAAAAAAGTAAGCTCCATCATAAGACAAAAAGGGTTATCACAGCAACTGTCTCGTATAGCTCAACGATTGGCCATAACAGTCCTAATCTTTTAGAGAGAAACAGCTTATGGGTTTTTCTTTTCATAGTGGATTCAAACTCTCTATTTAAATTAAGATTTATAAATTCCAGTTTGATATTTTAGTGTTATTTGACATTTATAATACGATATTTATATCAGTTCAAAGTCATTCTAGCCCTTGTCATTTTTCATATTTTATACAGTTGCAATCACTTGCCTCATAACTATTTTCTTTTATTTCAGTTTAGTTACTACTCTACATAAGTAGCCAATTCCTTGCATTCTAGAGTTTTATCATATTGGTATATTATAATTTGATTAGCTACTTTAATATTTTTAGGTCTTTGGGCTATTTTTAACTTCTTCCTTTTTTAATAATTACACATGCTGTGGAGGTATAGTCTTTGTATAAGTCACCTTGTCAATTATTTTTGTTTTTTGAGACAGGGTTTCAATCTGTAGGCCAGCCTAATCCTGAGTTCACTATGTAGCTGCGGCTGGCCTGAAATTTAAGGTAATACTACTTGCAGAAGCCTACTGAGTGCTGGGACTATAGGTGTGCCCCACCATGCCCAGCTTACATGGTGCTGGGGAATTGAACCAAGGGTCTTGGGCTTGCTAAGCAAGTGCTGTAACTGCTGTGCTGTTCTTCCAGCCCACACCTTGTCAATTTTGATATATATATATTTTTTATCTTATGATATTTTCCTTAGTGGAAACTCCTGGCCAAATTGTATAAAAAGTTTAATAGTCCATTATACATTTTCCGGTAATGGTTGGAAAGATTATATTACAATGTGCAATGTAATGCATCTGTACTTAATTTACCAGAAATCTACCAATTTTAGATTTTGTACAGGGAAAAAAAAAAGGCTTTTTTCCTTTGTTCTTTAAACTATCTAACTTTAAAGATATACGATCTTAAAATTATTTTAACTTGTTTACCAATTTTCTAACCTACCATTACCATTCAGTTTCCAATTAGGATGTTCACTAGAAATAGTTTATTCATTATGATTTTCCCCCAGGAATTATGTTGGAATCTAAACTAATGGTATTTGTCTATACATTTATTTTTGGAATTTGGAAGATACTGACCTGTAAATTGAAATGTAGATGGAAAGAGAACATGTATTCCAGCACTATGAAAATCAAACATGATGCCAAAATAAAGTGCAATGCTTCCAAAAATTGAAAAGGCATTCACAAAAGTCCAGTAAGATGTATCCAAACCGATCTGTTGGGAAGTCAGAGAAAAAGAGACCACACGCTCATTTTGGGAATTGAGCAAGAAAGGAAGGATCTAAGAATCCTGAAAGTGGAATGTGGCAATTTAGGCACAACTGGGCTGGATTAGTGAACACCAGAAATCAAACCATCCCTGACTCACACAAGAAAGAATGGGGATGAAAATAAGCAACTATTTTTTTTTTTTTTTGTAAAGTAGCAGTGGCTTAGTTGGAGAGAGAACAGGCTGTGTGTGCTACCTTATGTGTAGAAATACAGATACCACGTACAACGGAGGAAGACCACATACCTGGAAATTTACCGTTATTACTAGAGCTGAGGCGACCGTGACAGCAAAGGACTGGTAGTCCGAAGGCGCCTCCCCGTCCTGCCCCACGGTTTGCAGGTAAGCTCCAAATGGGATGAAGAAGAGGACCATGGACGTTAAGATCCCATGCAACAAGCTAACAAAGAATCTCTTATAGTTGAATAGCAAATCTCTTTGTCCCACCACATATAGCCCGGGGAACCGGAGGCTTAGTTTGTCACTCACATCCTAAAGGGGAAAGCAAAAGCAAAGCGATGCATTGTCACTCAGGTCAAAGATGGCAGAGGTCTGTTCAGTGCCGCTCAAAAAGAGCTGAAACTTGCTGATAGGTTTTAGGAAGGCAAGCACTGAACAAGGTGGTGAATCCTCTGCTACTTTCATGAGCAGAGATCAGTCTCATATTAGTCTACCAATATTTGATACTCAGGAAAGGGCTAGATAGATTTTATCATTTTGTTACTCAGGGAAAGAAAACAAATTAGGGGCCGGAGGAAGAGCATAGCAGTTAAAATGCTTGCTTAGTAAATGCAAGGCCCGGAGCTCGATTCCCTAGTACCACATAAACTAGGCATAGTGGCGTATGCCTATTATCCTAACACTTGAGAGGCTGAGGCAGGAGGATTGCTGTGAGTCCAAGGCTAGCCTGGGCTACATTGTGAGTTTGGGACCAGCCTGGATTATGGAGCAACACCCTGCCTCCTACCCTCGCCAAAAAAAAGAAAATAAATTAATAATGTTAAAAAATACAGAGCTACATTTTCAACCTCTAAGAGACTATATCTACACTGTTTTCAAGTCTTTTGAACGATTTATTCAAATACAAGTTGATTAAGTTAATCCTTAACCATCCCCTTTTATTTATGAAAGCCTTTTCTCTGAGAATTGCTATTATATAAAATATAGGCTAATGTGGAAATTAACACACATTCCATGAAGTGTTAACATTTACTTTTAAAGCAAAAAATACAGATATAACAGACTCTCAGGTTTCTAAACTATCAGGTCTTAGTGTCTGAAAGGAATGCATAAATATTCTTGTTAATGAATTCAACAGAGCCACAGAAATCTTATCACAAAATAAGCAGTGTAGCAGTTGTTTCCTCACAACAGAATTCAACTAGAGTTCACTCAGGAAGAAATAAAAATCAGAAGAATATGCTGACAGGGTTCCTGTAATCTTCCCAGCAGGCAACCGGTCCATCCAGGGAAGAACCCTCCAGGCCACCCACAGCTCTTACCTGGTCGAGCAGCCCCATGAGGAGCACAGGTAGGCTGGTGTACAGCAGGTTGTACAGCGTGATGAACCAGTCCTCGTATGCAGTCTGTGAGGGATGACAGAGGCGTGGGGTCATGCACAAGGACAGGGGGCCAACCTAGCTGACACATTTGCTTGCTTTCTCCAAGGTGGAATGTCCCACCTCTGTGGGGACTTTGCCCACCTGAGTAAACACTCCTTTCTACACCTTTACAAGGCATGCGTTTGCTTCTACACAATGGGCAGCACGACCGACCTTTCCACAGAAACAAATCCTGGCCCACACAACGCTGAGAGTGTGTGGTAGGGCTGGTAAGGAGGGCTCACCCCAAAAAGTTTGACAGAAGACTCTGTTTGAATAATGCTAGAAAACAATGAATGTCCATTTCACCCCTCTTATTAATAAGTTACAATACTTAAAACTGGCTCAGACGCATCTAAGCACTGTGTTAATTTTTCAATTTTATTTTGCAAGGCCACAATTTATCCATGAAAATATGTTATAATATAGAATCTGGTTAAATAGAACAGCGCATACGTCTCATCACTCCTTAGTATGGTATAGTGAGAACAGGCTTTGGGATCAAGAGCTCTCTGCAGTCCTGCCTAGAAAGAGGAGGGTACCCCCAGCCTTGCTCCAAGTCCTGTAGTGTGATGGCAAAGCATCGAAAATGTGACAGCCACAGGCGCTGACATAGGTCCGTTTTTACTCATGATAGTTTTCCGATGCATCACCGTGCTAACATATATCCTCATTTCAGCAAAAACTAGAAACAAAAAAGTCAAATATAGACATTATACTAGATCTGTCACCTTCATACCTATATAACGGTTATGTATGATCTGTAGCCTTGGTCAAATATAATTTTACACTTTCTCAGTTGAACTACTATAAAAAACAAAGTAACACAGGAAAGTAACTAAGATGAAGAGAAAAACACAAATAATGCTATCCCAAGGTAAATGATAGATATTCTTGAAGTGCCAAAACATTGTAGGAAAGTAAGTCACCCACTAGCTCCAGATCCAAAACTACAAATCGAAACAAATTTCTCTGTTTTTTTCTTTTCTTTTCTTTGCAACTAGGGCTTTATTCATTTACTCAGTAAAAATGCTTTAAAATGATAACGTTCTGTTACCTGTGCAGAGTAGCCATTGAAGAAGGAGTACCAAAAATGAACCAAAGTAAACGCAAAGTTCTTATAAAAGAAGTATCGTAGGAACTTGCACATCCTAATGTAGGACCACCGGCCGTGCACCAGCAGCAGCCTCTGCAGGTATCTGAACTGAGCGAAGGAGTAGTCGCTGGACATGACGGCCTGCATTCCTTCTTGGCCACTTATCCCAACGCCAATGTGGGCAGCTATGGGGCAGAGGGAGATGACACTGTGGCTCAAAGCCGATCTCAAGGCAAAGCATCTGAAGTCAAAACACACTTCCATGGCAAAACAAAAGCACACACATCAGTGGAACAACACATACCAAAACTACTGCTCTTCATCCTTCTCCCCCAGCTCCTAAACCCAGCTAAGAGTCAGAGATACAAGTTACTGAACAAAGCATATGGCGGAGCCTCCATAAATATTTGCAAAACAGTCTCAGGTGGGTGGTGAATTCCACTTGGATGATCTGGCCTGCTCACAGGCCACCGCTCCCTCCCACCCACACAGGGAGCCCTGGCACTCGTGTGTGCACCGTGTCCTTGCCTCCTTGGCCCCAGTCAAGTCAGCCAGGGGCTGTTACGTAATCTGCGGTGGCTATACCCTTGTTCTAACTAGAAAAGTGGGAAAGCAAGTACAAAGTGTATGTTTCTCAGACTCCCTTGCAGCTAGGTCCTTGTGAATTGGGCTCACTAGTTAGACCCACCAGTGAGCTGCAAGCAGAAGTGAGCTGGAGCCCCACATCCCTTTCCTTTCTGGTACTTGTACGGCAGAGTTTTGTACACCAGCTACCCAGATGTTGTGGGCCACTGCAGAAGCTTCCCAAATTGAGCAGCTCTTCAGAGGAGCCTCAGAGAAGTGACCCAGAGGCTAGAGATTCAACCTAGAACCTGCTGCCTTCATCTTTCAAGGGCTTTTGAAATCACTTAGTCCCCTGTATTAGTCAGTTTCTGCTAAAAGTCCCTCCAGGGCTTTGTTTCCTGCCCTGAAGCCTAATTGTTAGGAAATCCAAGCTACCATGTCTGAGTGTTCTGGAGTTAGCATTCAAGTGTGTTAATGTCTGGAGTTTTAACATGTAAATTCTTGAAATGTGAACTTTTTTCTCTGAAGGTTTTGAGATAGACACACAGTAGGCAAACAGAAAAGGAGAACCAGCTGGGTTCTTGGTGTAGCTCAAGGACGTGACTTTTTAAATCTTCTTAAATGTGTTCTTTTTTTATAAGTTTACTTTGGCTACCCTTCAATACTTGTAATTAAGAGTTTTAATTAAGACCTTTAATTCTCAAAGTCTTATTTATTCATGGCCCGTTATGATCTCAAGTCATAATTTATTTTTTTCAGGGGGGTGGGGAAAGTTTCCAAAGTGGATAAAAATTAAAGTACTAATTTTATTCATCCTTCGATCATCATTAAATAACATTTTCAAGTTATAGAATTGTGAATTTTATTTAGGACTTAAAAGTCATGAATATGAAGACTGATAGATTATAAAATATGTTGGAGAATACAACTTATTTATTATTGTTCAGACCATGAGAAAGACTGCCAATAGTTCAGAGTTTCTAGTTAAAAAAAAAAAAAAAGCTTCAAAAATCCTGCCCCAGTCGCAGAACACGCAGTCTGGAAAATTCAAAATAACTGCGGTGACTTGTCGAAGCACATGTTTTCAATTACACTTTTCTGTTCTAAAAAACAGAAGAAATTGCATCTCATTCAGTATTTATAAGCTTATTCAAAACACACAAATATTTCTCATGACCAGTTGTGGTTGCCAAATTGTTCTTTCCTACCAAACCATTGCCATCTTTTTCTTCCTGAAGAAGCCACAGAGGGAAAGGTTGAGACTATCTCTGGGCTTTCAGCGTTGAGGAAGAGGAAACCCTACCCCAGACCCTGATACTGGTCCTTCAACTTTTTCACTGAACATTTGGAAAGAAATATGTGAAGTAAATGTGGGTGTAGTTTATAGAATAACTCAAGGCAGCTGAGCAGATGCACCAGAAAGCAATGCTGAATTTTCCCTTAAAATCGTAGTATAGGAACTTAAACTTTGCAGGGTAATACGTCTCACTGGTAGAAACACCTTCATAGTTCCTTCACAAACTATTTTCTTAAGGTTTTCTGCTTTATCTCATCTCTCTCCTGGTTCGTGTGCATTAATCAAGACCAAGAAGAAATAATACGCATCCAGCTGGAAGTAGACATCTGTAGGCACAACACAGATAAAAGGAAGCCTGTGAGAGTCTATGGATGCTTTCTAGGGACAAAAAAGTGGTAGCACTTTCTTCTATTTTCAAAGGCTTATACTACTAAACATGAAATATGTCAGGAATGGTCACATGGCTTTTAATATCTAAACTTCATTATACTTCTTTATGACCAAACTTCGTTCCTTTCTTGATGTGGTTGAAAGAGATGGCAACTTTTATGAATTATCAAAAGTCACTAATACTACTTGTCTGCTACATTTTGATCCCAAATGAGTGCTCTGTGAGACACATGAAATTGTCTGGTATATAACAGAGTTTAACATAAAATTTGAAACACCTTAGGAAAAATGAGCTTCTGTAAGCCTTAACACATGTTAACTTTGTCCTACCTCTCTTGTTATCAAATATTCAACTCAAGAACAAACAATTTAAGTTTAAGTCACATAATAAGATGATAAATCTGCAAAGCAACCTCCCTCATTGTCTCTCCTCCTTTCCCAACATCTCGAAGTCCACAATATAAATAATGAATAAAAATAATGTTTGAGTTACCCTTTTGGCCCAACTACCTACGACATAGGCACATAATGGAAAATAAACTAGAGCTGGCTATAGAGAAAAGAAATGGATCTAATTCAGCGCAAGCAGTGGCATTTGCATGGTAGAACAGGCACATACAAAAACAGTAAGGAGAAATCAAACTTGGAGTGCTAACAGATGTACGCATTGATAAAAAAGCAAGAAGACATACGTCATATAGATGATTCCTGCTGAGGAAGATAAAGTTGGAAGATTCTTAGTATATACCAAGGAGAAGGAGGAGAAGACTCTAAGAAAAGAAAGAGATGGATGTATGAGTCACAAAATAAGCTCAATTAAAATCTAGTTATAATTATTTAAGCTACCCAGTATGTCCTCTTGGACATAGGCATGCATGGTGTGTGGGTGTGTGGGTAGTCACAGAATATTTCATATTTACAAAGAGCTAGAGGTGACATTAGAGATAATTTTCATGTTTTCAGATGAGAAAAGCAGCCCAAGCATAAATCTTAATGGATACAGGATATGTCAGAACAAGTTTTCATTTCTCACTAGCTTGATTATTTTCATTAAAGTTGAGCTCTCCTAATTCAAAAATCCAGTGAAACCTGGTGGCACAGTCTATCATCCCAGCGCTGTGGGATGTTGAATATCCTTGCAGGAGAATCACAAGTTTGAGCCTGACTTGGACAACTTAGCAATTTGGCAAGACTCTATTTAAAATCAAAAATAAAAATGGGTTAGAGCTGTAGCTCAATGTGAGGGCTCTGGGTTTGATCACACACACACACAAAAAGACAACAAAAATCAAAAATCCAAAATATTCTGAAACCTAACTTTTTTGAGCAGTACTAAGAAAGTAAAGCCAATGCAAATTTTTTTCAAAATTGAAAATCTCTACATTCTGAAACAGTATTGGTCCCAATCACTTCAAATAAGGGATATGCCACCTGCACTCTCTTACACTAGTATAGGGAGAGAGATGGGACCAGGATTCAGACACAGAGAAGAACCATGTATATTCTGCATAGTTTAATACCAATACCGTGGTTTTTCTGCCCAATAGAACCCAACCCATCAGTAGAGAGTAGCTAGGACTCCAATCAGAAAACACCACTTGGCAGTCTCCTGGGAGGTCAGAAACACAGGGAGACCACACTGGAATTCTCCTCCATTGTTATACATCTTACTCCATTCGTTTTTTTTTTTTTTTTTTTCTTAGCATCAGGTGGCCCAATGGTGAAGTGCAACAGATTTGCCAAAAAGAGACGCCTAAGTGAGGGAGGGTAGTATTTTCAAAACAAATGCCAAGAGAAGTCAGTAATTTATGCTGACCTCAGATTTTTTTTTTTTTTTTTGCAAAACTGATTATATGGGTTTTTTATAAGCCCTAAAGAAATATGAAAGAATTGCCAGGAGGAGGAGGGCACTGAACTTCGGAAAAAAGAAAATGAGTAAAGATAATTTTCCCCAACAGAACTCATCTTCTGTTGGCAATCTACGAGTGCCACTGTCACTCTCAAGGCTCCCTCAGGGAAGCATCACTGGCAAAGACATGGTCAGGTGCCTTTCTTAAAAGCCTGCTTGAGAAAACCTCAGCACTGAAATCTGAAAACATGAACTCACAATGTTCCTGCCACTTCTCATCTCTAACAAGCTGGGTCTCATGGGCCACCTGTATGCAACTCACTTTTGATCATGTTCACATCGTTGGCGCCGTCTCCAATGGCCAGCGTGATGGCTTTCTTGTACCTCTTCACCAGGTCCACCACCATGGCCTTCTGCTTGGGGGTGACGCGACAGCAGATGACAGCACTGCACTCACAGGCCAGGTCCACGAAGTTCTTCTGCTGCTGCTCTTTCTTAGCTTCAAGTCTTCTTTTGCTTTGGGTCCGCATTCGTCTCTCTTCTTCTGTCCTGGGGAACTTCAGCTTCAGAATGTTACCTCTCTTAGCTTTTTTTTCTAGAAGAATTTCATTCTGTGAAATCAGAGGAGGAAAGGATTACTAATCACTGCAGTGTTTATCGTTAAGAATACCATTTTCAAGAATTTAACTACATGAGCCATAGTTCATGGGTTATACCATCAATTCTGTTGTTCTGACTATAAAACACTTATGACAAAAGTTTAGGAAACACAAAAACATACAGAGAAAAAAATTAAAATTTCCCATGGATTGATAATCAGGATAATCACTTTGACCAAGCTAGTATAATTTCTTTCATTTGTGCTATAACATTAA
This sequence comes from Ctenodactylus gundi, assembly GCA_004027205.1. Lineage (NCBI taxonomy): Eukaryota > Metazoa > Chordata > Mammalia > Rodentia > Ctenodactylidae > Ctenodactylus > Ctenodactylus gundi. The sequence continues at coordinate 198,482 of PVKB01002311.1, forward strand.
GTCTCAAATTTGGAAAATCACATTGGGATTTGTAGGCCAAGAGATTGTTTTAAGTTGGCATTTAATAAATATACAAGACCATCCAAAATGGGTCCAAAATGAACCGTGTCACTGAAACAAAGGTATGGACACACTAATGATACATACCAACCAAGAGCCAGTGATTATTAAGGCACGGTTTTCACCAGATGGGAAAAAGGGCTCAGGCACAGCAGGTGCAAATTTTGCATAAACTCCACCTCTATTTCTTTGGTTTTCCATCCTTGTATGAAGAAGAGAACTGGGGAAAAAAGTTAAGTGTTTAAAATATAAAACCATAAGCAGGCCCTAGCTATGAGATAACTTTGACATATCATTTTAAAAAATCATGATAAACATATAACATAAAAACCTATCATTACCTGCCTTTAAGTGCACAGTCCGGTAGTGTTGAGTTATTCACACTGTTGTGCAGTAAATCTTCAGAACTTTTCATGTGGCAAAACTCAAACTTTATTTTTATTTATTTATTTATTTATTCTTACAGTAACAGCTCCTTATTTAGAAACGAAGGACAAAGGGATAAAATCTCCCTCTGTCTGGGTGGGATCTCTAGTGGGTTGCCCCCAAAACTTGAACTTGATAACCATGAAACAGTAGTGACTTTTTTCCCTCTCCCTCCAGCCTTTGGTAACCTCTTCTACTTCATGTCTCAGGCTTTGACTATTCTACATAGTTCATAGTACTTGGTTATTTTTGTGCTTTACTTATTCCCTTAATAATATTTTTGAGGTTCATCTATATTGTAATATGTTTGCATATATGTATGTACGTATGTATGTATGTGTTTATTTATAGAGACAGGAGCTCACTTTGAAGCCCACGCTGGCCTTGAACTCATGGCAATCCTCCCGCCTCGGCCTCAAGTTCTGGGATTATAGGTGTATGCCACCACACCCAGCTTATGTGATACTAAGGGATAGAACTCAGGGCATTGTGCTTGCTAGGCAAGTGCTTTAACTGCTGTGCTATTCCTTCAGCACTGTTGTAATTTATTTATAAGAGCAAATAATATTACATTTATGACTACACCATTTTTTGTTTATTAAAGCACTTATCTCTAGACACCTGGGTACTTTTTACCTCTTGGCTGCTGTGAAAAAAATGCTGGTAAAACACAGGCCAACATGTATATCTTCAAGATCCCATTTCGGTTCTGGGTATATACCCAGAAGTAGAACTTCTGGGTCACATGATAATTCTGTTGCATTTTTAAAGGAGTCTCGTACTGTTTTCCATAATGGCTGTTCCATCTTACATTCCTACCAACAATGCCCAAAGTGATGCTTTCTTTGCAGCCTCACCAACACTTTTTCTTCTTTTCTCTTTTCTTTTCCCTCCCTTCTCCCCTTTTCTTCTTTTTCTTTGATAACAGCCATGCTAAAGGATATGAGGTGAATATCATTGTAGTCTTGATATGCATTTGTCCAATGATTAGAGATGTTGATCATTGTTTCATACCTTTATCAGCCATTTGTGTATCCTGCTTAAAAAGTACTTACTCAAAGTTCTTTGCTCATTTTTAAAAGTGGGGACATAGAATCTTACAAGTCTCAATTCTTCCATGGAGACACCGTGGTTTTAGTACCCTTATGTGTTAACGACCATTAAAGCATGACAGTTGACTTAAGCAACACAAGGAAGGCAGTCTTGATCTGAACTATTATAACCTGGTCTCTCTCTCTCTCTCTCTCTCTCTCTCTCTCTCTCTCTCTCTCTCTCTCTCTCTGTATTCAGGATTGAATCCAGGGAGCACTGAACTAAATTCCTAGCCCTTTTGAAATTCTATTTGGAGACAAGATCAAACATAATCGATTGCCCAGGTCTCGAACTCATCATCTCCCTGCCTCAGCCTCTCAAGTAGCTGAGATTATATGTATCCACTACCACATCTGGCTAGTGACATTTTCATGTGATGAAAATATGTGCCATGGAATTTTACTTGCAGGAGCATTAAATATTTTGCTGGTCTTTTCAGGTTACAGTAAGAAAGTCAAACGAGAGCAAGGTGGTATGTTTTGCTTGTAGGAGTTGATTGGACAAATGGAAGGAGGACTGCAGCCTCCCCACTCTAGACCTAGGACTTTCTCCCTTCCACGTACAGAGGTATTACTCTTCAGTTTTCGAAGGAAGGTCTCTCAGCCTTGGATACTGCTGTCTTTGTCTGGATAATTCTCTGTTGTGTCTTCGCTTCTACAGTGTGTATGCATTGCAGGAGGGTAAGAGCAGCTGTGGTCTCTGCTCACCAAAAGCCATTAGCACCTGTCCCGCTTCACTGCAACTACCACAGGTGTTTGCAAACATTGCCAAACGATACCTGGAAGGCAAACTCCAACCTCACCCACCACCGAAAACTACCACACTAGAAGGTTAGGTGTTTATCGTCCCTTTTCCATTTAATCCTCATTTTAAATAAAAATCACTATGGCAAAACGTTAAAATGCTGAAAGAGGCTGGGTGTGGCTGTGCACAGGAAAATCACGAGTTCAAGGCCAGCCTGAGCAACTTGGGGAAACTCAGTCCCAAAATTTAAAAAATAAAAAGGACTAGAGATGGTCAATATTTCTTGGATTCAATCCCCACTACGTCCCCCCAAAATGAAAGAGAAAGAATCATAAAGTTATCTATCCAAACTATCTTATAGGATTCACCATTCGAAACCACTTAAAAAGATGATCTAATTCCCTATAAAGAAAAACTTGACTAAGAGCGTGATCATAAAATTTGCTACTTTCATAAATTTTATCTTTCATCTTAGGTTAGGCCCCAATTTCCAACCCTTCAGAAAAGAGATCAGAAGTTTATTAAGGCCCTCAACTGAAAAAAAAGAACAAAACTATATGGTAATTAACCGAATTACTTGCAATCAAAAACTACGTTAAGGAAACATATTAAACATTTTACTTGTCTATTGCTACTTTTAAAAACCTAACGCATAATGAGGCATGGTTCATGTGCCTTTACTCAAGCAGAAATGATTTAGATTATAAGGCCACTGATATTGTTTAATTTAGCAGAGTGCTTAATATCCTGGAAACAACTTATGAAAGCTTTATTATCCTCATTAGACGACTACTAAGAGCCATTGAGTCCTACTACATCATCCTCGGGGACCCAGCAGTGTGCACATCAACAGCTAACCCTGACCTGTGCCAGCCTGAGAGTATGGTAAGGAAAAAGCTTAAGGAACGAATAGGTTCATTAAGCCATCAATTAACATGATGGTAATTGTGTGCAGCCTGTTTGTAGCTTCATAACAAGACAGGGTTTCTCCATTTTATGTTTTCAGGTCTGCTATGACTCCAATTCAGGATTAACAAATGCTCCAGCAAGAGCTAAAGTTTAAACTCCCAGGCCTCCAACCTCTAGGTAGATACAGATGACCATCAAGATGTAATGCACCCAAACTTCTTCCCGTACAAAGTTGGTTGGTCCTCCCCTCAAATCCGCCTTCTTTTATTTGGTTTTCAAAAGGGAAAATCTTTAGAAAAGGCAAAACATACATATAATTCATATGAATTTGCTCGTGATATCAGGCTCGCCTCCTTTTTCATCACTGAACAAGCACTTAGGACTTCTGATGGAGGAGAACGGGGAATGCTCCACTTGGAAGGTCCCAGTCTTCCTTAAGACTAAAATCTGTTCAAAGTAAGGCTAAGCCATTGCAATCTGGAGCTGCTTATTGTACTTTTGCTTCATTTAAACATGAGGAAACTCTTCCTTGTGCCAGTCCTGGCTGCACTTTCTCCCTATGCACGGCCTTCTGCAGCAGCTCGACTGTGAACGTGAGCCCCTCGGCCACCGCGAGCCGCAGGCCCTTTACTTACTTTATGTCTTCCCCGTAGCAGATAGTGGTGTCTTCTGTCAGAAGTTCACAAGCAAATCCTATGTTTTCAGCAGTTTCTACAACAGTACACACGAATGAAATGTCATTCCTACTGTTGGAGGGAATAATTGACTTTCTCTAATATAGATTGAATATGCCTTATTGAAATGCTTGGGACCAGATTTCAGAAATTTTTCAGGGTTAAAAACTTTGAATTTTGGAGTACTTGCTTATATAAAATGAGATTTCTTAAGGATGAGCCTCAAGTCTAAAAACAAATTCTATGTATGTCTCATACACATATGTATATATACAGCATGAGGATAAATTTTATACAAAATATTTAGTGCATGTTTTTTTTTCCTTTTTTTTTTTTTTTTTTTTTTTTTTTTTTTTTTTTTGAGATGAGGTCTCACTAAGTCACTAGGTTGCCCAGGCTGGGCTCAAACTTGCAATCCACCTCTCAGAATACTGGGATTACAGGCCTGTGCCACAGGCCTCTCAGTGCACGTGTGCTGTGATTGTGATCCTCATATGAGGTCAGGTATGGAACTTTACATATGTGATGTCAAGTCAGTGCTCAAAAATGTTCAGAGTTTAAACATTTTTAGATCTGGGGTGGTCAACCTATTATAATGATTTTTTAAAAATTCATGAACATAACCAGATAAAACCAAAATGCTATTTTTCTGTGGCAATGTGCAGAAATCATACCAAGAAAAAATCTCTTTCTCTGTAATAAGTACAAGTCAGTCCAGTTTAAGATGCCTTTATTAATAAATGTGCTGTGTTATCAAATATAGATTGGTTATGTAGTAAATTCATGTGACTTAAATACTAAATTTGCTCATGTCATGTAGTTTAAGCATTGTCATTGGTAGCAAGCAGGGTACACATGTTCATCAACCCCAACATTGGGCTCCTCCCGAAGATATTTTTTCCCTCTTTCATTCTCATCTATCTGGTACTTATTAAAGTTAGGGCTACGCTCCCCTCAGCCTGGTGGAGTGTGTAACCCACTGTTGATGTCAGAGCAGAGACATTACTTGATTTCTCATGAGAGGGAATACAGAATCAATGCCAAAAGATGACTGTTAAGCTCGAAATTCAAAGATTAAACATTTTCCTCAGACTTAAGATTTTTTATTATGATTTTCAAGCAAGAAAATAGGCAAGAAAATAAAACTTGCTGGAGTTCAGCATTTTATGCAGTGTCCAACAAATGGCAAAATGGTAGGAAGGCAGAGGGGCCAGGAGGAAGGGTAGGATGGGCACTCAGGATAAGACTAATCACAGTCGGCAAGGCAGAACCGGCGACTTCAGTGTAAGAAATGAGCTCCGCTGCTGAGGGAGCTCAGGGGAGGACCCAGACGGGGAGACAGAGTAAGAGGAAGACTTTAAAGAAGACAAAGTGTCTCCCTTCCAAAGAAATGGCTTGTGTCTGCGTAAGATGAAAAGTCTGAGAAAGTCATCTTGGACAGAGCAAACAGCAGCTATACATATTTGTGATGCAATAAATACATTTTTCTACGAGTGACATACCCTTTTTGTCTCCAGTGAGCACCCAGATCTTAATGTCAGCTTTTGCAAGTTTCGAAATGGTTTCTGGAACTCCATCCTGTAGCTTGTCTTCAATAGCTGTAGCTCCCAATAGCTGGAACATACAATTGCCAAAAAAGGAGTTAGCAAATAAGCTCTGTTCCTTCAGTTTGCCATCCTCTAACAAGAAGTGCTCATGATACCTGCCAGTTGTTTGCTGTCCTGGGGCCACTAATCAGCTCTGGCAGGGTGGCTGCCGTGTTTCATGCTCACCACAAAGTGAAACAGCCAAGAACTTATATAAAAGATGAACTATTTAATTTATTGAGGCAAAATGCAAGTACATAATCAAAGAAGCTAAAAATATTTTTATTACACTTTCATTGCTTTAGGCAAGTAAGTTCCTCTGGACAATTTTAGCTAGTTGTTAATTATTTCTGATTAATCTCAACTCTATAGGAAGTATGCGTAGTCTTGAAAAAGCTTCATTTAGAAATGTTCAAGGCCAGTGTGGGCTACATAGTGAGTTCAGGACCTGCTTAGACTACACACTATAGAATGAGACTCTGGCTCAAATACAGAAGAAAGAAATGGTATATTTTTTATATTTCAAATATTTCGAAAGTATATATTATTTTAGTAATTCTCACAGTGAAATAATTGCTGATTTGCTATCATATAAATATTAATGAACTTTAATGTGATATAAAACTAATAGAAATATATCTGAACTTCTATGAATATATTTTCCTTATTAGGGTTCTATAAAGGCAACTTCTGTTCTCCAAAAAGAAGAAATTCAAGTGATTTAATTTCTTTGAACCAATTTCAGATGCTGAATTTAGAGTTATCTTTAAAGCAGAAGATCAAATATGTAATAAAATGTAATAAAAATTTCAATTCCATTTAGAATATCAAGGAAAAAATTATTAAGGCTAAAACTCACAATTAAGTCCTTTTCAATCTCCTCATACACTTTATCCAGAGCTTCATCCCGATTGGCTGAGGCCACACTGGCAGCCATAAATTTTTTATTCCATTCTGCAAATTCTTTTTCTTCAATTTCCTTGTAGCAAAGGCACAGAGTTCTGAGAGTTTCACTTGCAAAGATCTGTTTTATTTAAAAGACAATGCACCCATGCAAAGAATAGTTAATATTATGTTGTTCAAGATCAAGTTTAAACTTTGAAGTAAAAAACTGAGGGTTTAGAAGGAAACCATGAAATATAAAGAATTCTAGTAGGATTTAACTTTGATTTATAATAGAATTGTATTTTTAGAACATCCCTAGATCCTAGAACTATAATTTCTAGTTCCTAAATTAAAGAGGAAAGAGTACCTTTCTTAGAGCAAAGAACACTTTTTTTTTAATAACTAAGAAAATAAACACAGACCTGACGACTACAAAAACTGTTTCCATGAAATGTGTTAGAATTCCAACCAACTATGAACTCTCAGCCAAACATTAATCCTCAAACTGGTTCTAAAATTTGTGAGTCATGTTAAAGCTGAGATCCAAAATTTTAAGGAAAATGAGTACCTGGAAATTTCCTATGGTGAATAGATTTAAATCATTCTAAATACTGCTAACCGTAATATAAACCACTAAAAATCATTTATTCTTCCACAGTCACATCTTGTCTAGCCACATAGGCAGAACTGATCCAGCCGAGCGTTCACTTTCAAAGATTATTTGGAAGGTTCTCTGCTTAGTCGATGAGATTGGTAGTGTTCCCATCCTCATGAAAATCATCAGTTTTATCAGCATTAGTACTAGTAGCTAGTACATAATTTGAAAACATGACCTTAGTTAGTAAACAGCATGTTCACCAGACTTCTCTCTCAAGGACCTTGGTTTTGATTTTTGTTTTTATTGAGACAGGGCCTTGATCGGCAGCCCAGGCTGGTCCTGAACTCACTATGGAGCCCAGGCTGGCTTTGGACTCGCCTCCTGTGTGCTGCTGGGATAATAGGCATGGCCCTCACCCCTACCTTCCCCGCTCATGTGGTGCTGGGGAATGTAACCTAGGGCCTCGCGCTTGCAAGGCAAGAGCTTTAACCTCTGTGCCACTCCTCTCGCCCCTTGGGCTGGTTTTAAAACTCAGTTGACATTTAAAGTAAAAGAAAGACCACTCTTTTTACAATATCTACTAAATGCTGGAAACTTTGCAGGACACTTTCTCTTGTAAAGACCTTCCACAGTAGGAATTATTATTTCTCTCTTTCATATGGAGATTTAATGATGTATATAATACATAACAAGCATGTTTTCCCCACAAAACTAGTAGGAGCCAGAACCAAGGGGCACAGATCTGACTGGTCTCTGATATCACTATCATCATCACAGAACCAACCCTATGAGAACTGGTGGGCAATACCCAAAATGCAAGTTCCATCAACACTCTAGTAGGTGTAGCATCACTGGGCAGCTTCCTAAGATAAGGGCTTGAAGCAAATAAAATCAAATTATTTTACTAACAAATGTATAAAAACTCAATGATCTAACACATTGATATGTTATGCTTTCATATAGGAATGTTTTCTTGCCTTCACTCTATACCAATAAGTTGGTGGAGTTGTTCTTGCAGGCCACAGAAATATTGAAACTACAGCTTAGTGTAGTCATAGCTGGTACAAGAACACTGAAAGACAGACAAACTACTCACACCTATAGATCTGGGTTCTGGGAAAGGACTTCATGGTCATTTCCCAGGATATCAGTGGCAGGGACAGAACTAGTACCCAGTTGGTCATATTCCTGTTTTGGGGCTATCTTGTCTCAGCCCCAGCAGAGCAAGAGAAGGGTCAACAGTTAACATATGGCTTCCACATGCACTTAAGAGACAGTGCCAGAAAGTAAGATCAGACTATACCAGGAAGAGAGAAGGGGAGACTTACGTCCAGGGCGTCCTGTGTCTCCTGCTTTGTAGGATTCATCTCATGTAACCGCTCATAAATTACAGTGTCAGCACCTTTGCAATACAGCCTGATATTGCCTTCTGGCGTTCTTACTGGTAGCAAGGGAAGGAAAAGCACATGACAGTGGTAAGTTTGATTTCTTAATTTATGAAGTTATTGAGAAGGGTTACTGTATAACTCACATTGTAATGGTTACATTCTAATTCACAATGAGTTTAAAGTCAGTGAATCTAGAAAAGCGTCCCCTTCAAAGTTGATAAGCCGCTGTCTACATTGCAACAGTGAAATAAGTAGAAAAAGTTTCTTTCATTGTCAATTCAGTATTCCACATTTTTACATATTCTGTGAATAGATACTTAGACTCCTTACTATCCAGTATGTTCTGTGCCATGGAGTTTTCTTTGTACATGCCAATCGACAGGAATCTTTCTTACCTGTGAACTTATAACACTTTGTTTTAATAGTCAGACCATAATATCCCTATTTTCTTATAATTTTTGATATGCAGAATAATTTAATTGTGGTATGTGCCTCATTGCTAACTAGATTTTAAATTGTCCAAGGTAGACGTCAAGCATGATAAGCCCAGATCAGTGTTAGGTATACAGAAAGTATTGATTGTATCTAATTATGAGGAAACATCAAACAAACTCAAACAGAGGGACACTCTACAAAGCAACTGCCCTATGCCTCCCCAAGATATCACCATGTGGACAATTAAGACAAGGTTGACGATGGCTTTTGATTCAGAATCATGATCACCTAATCCAATGTGTGATCTTTGATTGAAGCCTGGACCTGAAAAATGTAAGGAGAAAGGGAGGAAGAGAGAAAAGCAAAAAGGGAGAGATGAAGAGATAAAGAAGGCCTGAGAAAATCACACAAAAATGAAATCACAGAATTGGGAAGTCCACAAACTAGAAGATAATATTATATCACAGTTGATACTTATAGTTGCCCTCTATACATGAGTGAAGTTTCTCATTCTTAGGAAATACCGACTGATATATTTAGGAACAAGGGGCATGAGGTCTGTAATTCACTTCCAACTGGTTCAGAAGATATTAACCTGTATATACAATGAAATTGACAAAGACCGTGTGGCAAGTGTTACCAAATAGTGGTTAAGATGATAAAATGTATACACAAGTCCTCTAAACCATCCTTATGACATTCCTGTAAATTAGAAATTACTTTAAATTACAGAGAAAAAATTCAGAATGCAAAAATGGTCCTAATCTCCCCCTGGCAGCCTGTTATTATTGGTCTGGACTGGAGTTACAATCTTGGTTCAATAGCCCAGCCTCGCTTCTGTCCTCTCATGCTGAGTCGTCTCTTCCTACCAGCACTGCTGAAGACACGAGCTAAGCGGAGCTCAAAAAACCAAAGCACACGTGGTGAACACTACTACAGACTACCTGTGGCTGCTGTGGGCACACTGAAACTGCCACCCCAGATTCAGCACCTGACGACCACTATGGTAGAAAATGTCAACAGCATTTGCAGGACTCAGAAACCACTTAGTGGACACAGTGAAGAATACAGCAAAAAATACACTACTTTTAGTAAGTCTGTGGAAATCTACCAGGAGCCAAATGGCCCATTCATTACTTGCTTTATTCTAGCATCACTAAATAAAATAGGTAAAAGGCAACATTGAACTGCATGACTCATAGAGTCTGAGGGAGACTTACCAATTATAGACATTCGCTTCCGGTCACTATTGAAGTCTAAGATGGCAAGAACATTGTATGTCCTCTCAGTGCCCAGCTCACTGATGGTGATGGTGTTCTGTGTCCTGGCGAGGAAGACAAAGCCAAAGTTTCTGGCAGCATTCACCAGGGCACCTTCGTCGGGGGAGGCTGCCTGGTAGTTGATATGACCTAAGAAGAAAAACCAGGGAGAAATTGTAGAAAACCTGTGAAACCAAATGCAGAGCTCAACCCTAAGATACTAGGGATCCTCTTCAAGGCTCAGCTCGGCTCAAGAAAACAGGCTACTGACTCGTAAGGGTTATGCCAACGGGAGAATTTCTTATAATTTATAATTTTATTTTGAATTATAAGTGGTAATAGGAACTAGAAACAACACAACTGGCTAAGAATAGGGAAAAATTCCGATAATTTCACCATTCACAGGAAAGCACTGTATCATTCTTCTCATTCCTTTTAAAAATACCTAGCTTTTGAAGGGTCTCAGTCATGCCAAGTAGGTATTTGCATCCTGATTGTCTTCACTTTATATTTTGAGCCTGTTGCCATAGCTTTAAAGATTCTTATCTTACCTCTAGATAGGTGTGTTTACTTCACTACAGCTATATTCTCATTAAAAACAAAAAAAAAAAAACTTTGTCAATTTGATCAGTTTCTTGATTTTTAATTTTTTTGTGATGCTGAGGATGGAAGCCTTGCATGTGCTAGGCAAGCCCTCTACCCATGAACTGTATCTCTAGGCTCCATATCTTCATTATTAAAAGTTAAGTAATAGAAAACTTTGCTACACTCCAACAGTAAAAATAAATCTCAGAATCCTGAGTGAAAGGACCCAGACCCCAAAGAATACATGCTCTTCAGGAATTTGCTTATACAATCCAAAACCTAGACTAAGCTAGTCCATGTTGCCCAAAGCCTAGAATGTTTGCCTGGAGGGGTCATAAGTCAAAGGACTCAGAACAGGGACCTCTTGGGGGAATCGATGGTGTTTTTTGTTTTTTTTTTTTTTTTATAGTTCCCCTTTTCCGGTCCTGGAGTTGAACTGAAAGCCTTCACACTGAGCTCTATCTCCAGATTTTTTTACTTTTTAATTTTAGACAGGATCTCACTAAGTCACTCAGCCTGGGCTCAAACATGTGACCCCCCTGCTTCAGTGTACCAGCATGTTGGGATTCCAGGCATGCACTACCACACTGATTTTCTTTTATAAATCAGAGCACTCATTACAAGGACGTAATCATTGAACTGCATGCTTAAGATACCTACAAGTCTTTGCACATATGTTATATTTCAACACAAACTTAAATACTCTGCCACTGAAGATTCTCTCATTCCTGCTCTAATTATTCTACCTAGAAGAAAGAACAGTCATCTCATAGCCAGGTAAGTTTTCTAGAATAGGCCTTCAGTTTTCTCCCATGGGGGATCATGGGCAGCTTTCCCCACTCCAGTCTATCTGGCAGGATAGGAAGCTCCAGGGTGAGTGGCTATGGTAGAACTAAACACCCTACTTGCACTCTTTCCTCCTCATGCCTGCTCACATAACTCCCTCTAAGTCAGTATTAATCACTTTCCAATTACTAGTTAAAGACAACACTGTAGGCTCACTTTCTATTCAGAAAGTCATACATCCGAAATTATAAATATTCTTGCTAAATCTAGCCATTCCATAAACACACACAAATGCCAGAAGGCAAACTATTTACCCAGAGCTAAGCAAGCAGCAAGAACAAAGCACCTCACTTCACAATTTTAGTTGGCGCAGTAATGCCTTACATAATATTAACAGCAAGCTTATTTCCAACAGAGAAAAGAATTCAGATAATAAAAGGTGGTACACTTTCCGTGAGTGAGACAATCCTATCTGGAGCCAAAACCTTCATATTTTTATCATGAAAGAAAAATAAAAATCCTTCCATTACATTCTGGTAATAGAATCACAGCCTTGCAAATCAGTTGAGAAGGGGGGAAAAAAATCCCTCAAGAATCTGATCCCAACTTCAACCTTACATTTATAGAAAGATATTTGGATTACCAAAAATCTTGTGAAGGGATTTTTGTTGTTTTTTGTTGTTCCCAGGTCCTGCAGACTGAGTTATATCTTTAGCCTTTTTCATTTTTTTTTATTTTGAGATAACATCTCACTAAGTCATTCTGTAGCCAAGGTAAGGCTTGAACTTGCTATCCTACCATGCCAGCCTCTCACAGTGCTGAGATTATAGGTACATGCCACCATGCCTGGAGAAAATTCCATATGTACTGTGTCCTAGGTGGCAACTGAAGGAACTTCTCTTTTACAGACTATTCTATAGATCACGAAACAGGTGCAAATAAAAAAGATGCTTGAACACAAATGCCACCTCTTGTTGCTCATCAACCTAGTTTTCTGGCTGCTTCAGGTTGGTAACAGCACCTGGAATTTCCCTGTCACTGGCCGTGAAGTCAGTTACTTTTCAGGTTTCTCTTTCCCTTCAGACCTCAAATCCTCTTCAAGCCTTTACCAAATGTCTCCCGTATTTGTGGTTTTCTCCCCACCCCAATAAGAGTCCAAAATAACCCAGGCCAGAGACCGTGTTTTAATTATTTTTTTGTTGCTAGGACACAATAGCTGACACACACAATGTAAGTGGGGAAAGATTTTTATAGGTCCCAGTTACAGGAGGTCTCAGCTCATTCCTGGGCTGCCAGCCAAGGTGGAAGGTCTAGCTGGGCAGAAGCTGTTCACAGCATGGCACGACCGGAAGCAGAGTGACTGAGGGCAAAGGTGGAGCTAACACATACCCTTGGAGGTCATGTTCCTGAAATCCACCCCTTTCAGGTCATGCCTCAGTCACGGCCCAGTGATCCCCGCTTCCAACCAGGCTCCAGCTCCTAATAGCACGGGAAATCAAAGGGTGAAACCCCTTGATCAAATTGTCTTTCAAGCATGAGGCTTTTGTGAAACATTCCCAATTCAAACCGTAAGAAGCCTCCACATTGACCCTGTGCTTCCCTGCTCTGGGATACTGCACTGCTGGAAGGCCGAGGCATCCTAACTGAGTGTTCTGTGGTCACTGACTAAAGCCCTACAGGTGAAGGAGAGGCTCCCCTGCACTCCATGGCCTCTGTGGGACCATGAGTCTCCATGGTCCTGAGGTTCCCACTCCAATGACATACATTCTGCCTTCTGTCTGGTACTCCATCGGGCATTAACGTGCATGCTACTATGAAGGAATTTGGTAGGTTTAATTTAGGTCCTAAACAGGTGACCTTCAAATAGGGAGATTATCCAGGAATTTGGGACGTACTTAAGCAAGCCCTTAAAGGGAACAAACTCTGTCTGAAGACTTGGAGCCAGAAATGGGTTCAGTATAAGGGAGAGTCTCCACTGTGGCTGGCTTGAAGATGGAAGAGACCTACTGACAAAGACTCAGGGCAACCTACAGAAGCAGTAAGCAACCAATCACAGCTGGGATTTAAATTGGGATCACAGTCCTACAAACACAGGGAACTGAATCCTGCCCCAACCACATAAGCTAGGGAGACATTGAACTCAGATGAGTGCACAGCCTGACCTTGCTTTTAACGAGACGCTGAGCAAAGAACCCAGTCATGCAGTGCTCAGACGCCTCACCTAGAGAACCACAAGCTACGAAGCAGATAGTTCAAGGGCCTAAACTACATTAATTGCCTACAGAGTGTGATAGAGGAGTAGCTCAGTGTCTCCAGGTATGGCTTGCTACATTCTCAACATTCAGGCCACACCAGCTGTCTATTAAGGAAGTCGGAGCTTCGTGGCCCTATATATGAGAAGACTTTCTCCTTTCTTTTGATGATGTTATACACAATACAAGAACCAGACAATCTATTGTGCTTGTAAGAGACAGAAAATGAGAGCACAGTGAGAAGGAGCAGCCACCTGACGAGACGGCGCCAGGACGAGTTTGCATTTGCTCCCCGGCCTCGAGGGGGTCGCTCATGTTTTCTGAGTCTCAATTTTCTTAGCTCTAAAATTTGGAGGTATGGTCCCTGAGATTCCTTCTCTTTTATGGTTCTCTATGGATCAAATCTCAAACTAGTTTTTTTATTTACATAGGGGATCCACCCTGTCTCCATCCTCAATGGCTGGAGCAACTGCTTGCTCTTTTCTGTGTAAAATAGATTCCTCGGGATGTACAACCCTTCACCTCAGCTGACAGTAGGATGAAGAGCTTCTGGATGTGATGTTGGAAGGGACTTTGAACTCTCAACCTTTTTCCTGAAACACTGAGGAAGTTGGTACTCAGACAGGGATCACAACTGGGCTGGCTCATCTCCAGCACAAAGTCCAGAGCTCTGCCAATAATATTCCAGTGGGAAAAAATAAAATAGGGATAATATACATTCTTCTTTTTCTTTCTTTCTTTCTTTCTTTCTTTCTTTCTTTCTTTCTTTCTTTCCATCTTTCTTTTTCTCTTTCCTCCCTCTATATATTGGGGATCAAACCCATGGTCTTCTTACTGGGCAACATCCTTTTTTATTTTTATTTTTGAGAGAGGGTCTCACTAAGTTGTTAAATTACCTGGGCTGCGCTCATCACCATGCCCAGCCATAGATGGTACGCACATTTTCTTAAGTTGGCCAATTAGCTCTCAAAATACCACTACACACTCAAAGAAAAGAATAACCCTACTGGTCTCCCTACCCAGAGCCATCGATTCCAGTGGAGCTAGGGTCAGTTTCCTCATCTGCAGCCATAGTTTATAGTGGAGGCCAGGATGTCTTTGCCTGCCACCATCGCTTACAGTGGACATAGACCCAGCCAGATCTTACAAGCCACTACCAGTGCCAACACTTGTTGTGGATATAGGCTGGTGCCTCCAAGCTCACTGTCTTCACTTTTCTGCAGACTAAGCCCAAATCTTGCTGCCCACCACCTTCACCCACTGTGGACTGAGCATAGGTACCCCTGTGCATGGCCACCATCACTCCCTGCAATCCTGGGTCTAACCTCCCTATCAGCCACCATTGCTTGCTGCAGAGACCTCCCACAGACCCCCTCCTGCACCTCAGAATCTGCTCGACTGGACCTAACCTCTATCCATTGCTGCTGTGTGCCAGAGGCACACAGGAAGCCACATCCTGACCCCTTGCCTGCACCTCAGAGCCCATGCAACTGGCCTACTCTATATCCATCATTGTAGCACAACAGGGGCACCCAGGTAGCTCCACCCAGACTCTCATCTACATCTTGGAGCCAACACAACTGGGCCAACTTGGTACCCATCCCTGCTCCAATCAAAAGGCATTCACATAGCTGAACCCAGACCCCTGCCTGCACCTCGGGCGCATCAATAGAGGCAAGAGGGTGCCAAGTCTAACAGCCTTAACAGCAGAAAAACATCTCAAAACAGACCTAGTAGCGACTATCAACCAGCTGTCCTGTAACAAGGATCCCACCTCAGTGACACAGACAGCATAATACACAGCCATCGAGCACACTCTTCACTATCAAAAAATGGAGACTGCTCAAAGAGTCACCACAGTAAGCCAAAGGCATACTCAACAGGAAGGTGAGAAAACATGGGGGCACGATAACAAGGAAATCCAAACGATAATAAGAAGTTACTTTGAAAGTTTGTACTCCAATAAATTTACAAATCTAAGAGAAATGGATGAGTACCTAAATATATATATCAACCACCAAAGCTGAATGAAGAAGAAATGAAACATCAGAATAGACCAATGTCTACCTATGAAATCAACAAAGTAATAAAAACACTTTCAACCAAGAAGAGCCCAGGAGCTGATTGAATTGTATAAAAAAATTTAGGAAAGATTTAGTAACAGTGCTTACCAAACTTTTTAAAGAAATTGAAAAGGAAGGAAAATTGCCTAACTAATTTCTTGAAGCAACCATAACTCTAATTCCAAAACCAGACAAAGATCCAATGGGGGGGAAAAAAAAACCCTACAGGCCAATATCCCTAATGAATACAGATGCAAAAATGATAAAATCCTTGCCAACAGAATGCAGCAAATCATAAGGAATATTGTACACCATGACCAAGCGGGTTTCATCCCAAACATGCGGGAATGGTTCAATATATGCAAGTCAATAACTGTAATACACCACATTAACAGATGCAAAGATAAAAATCATATGATTATCTCAATTGATGCAGAAAAAGCATTTGACAAAATTCAACACCCATTTGTGATAAAGACTCTGAAGGAAATAGAAATAGAAGAACCCTACCTCAACATGATCAAGCTATTTATAACAACATCTCAGCCAATATAATTTTAAATGGGAAAGACTGAAAGCATTCACACTAAATTCAGAAACAATACAAGTATGCCCACTGTCAACCCTTACTATTTAACATAGTGCTTGAAATTTTAGCAAGAGCCATCAGGCAAGAACAAGGAATAAAAGAAATACACATTAGAAGGGAAGAAATAAAGATATTCCTATTTGCAGATGACATGATATTCTACATAGAAGATCCCAAAAAATACCACCCAAATACTGTTAGAACTAATAGATAAATTCAGCAAAGTAGCAGGCTATGCAATCAATACCCCAAATAAATAACATTCCTATACACCAATAACGAAGCCAAAGAGAAAGAAATCAAGAAAACAACCCCCTTCACAATAGCAACAACAACAACAACAAAAATTTAAGAATAAATCTCACCAAAGAGGTAAAAGACCTATACAAAGAAAATTACAAACCCCTAAAGAAAGAGATTGAAGAGGACTTTAGAAAATGGAAAGACATCCTATGTTCTTGGATGGGAAGAACTAATATTGTCAAAATGGCCACACTCCCAAAGCTGCTATACAGATTCAATGCAATACCAATCTCAACACCAACTATATTCTTCACAGAACTAGGGGAAAAAATACTTAAAATTTATATGGAACCAGAATCTCTAAAGCAGTTCTGAGTAACAAGGGCACAGTTAGAGGAATCACAATCTCAGATTTCAAAAAATACGAAGCAACAGTGATTAAATCTACATGGCACTGGTGTAAGAACAGACAAGAGGACCAGTGGAACAGAACTGAGGATACGGAAACAAACCCAAACACCCTTAGTCACCTGATCTTTGACAGAGGGGCCAAAACAATCCACTGGAGAAAAGATAGCATCTTTAACAAATGGTGCTAGAAAACTGGATCTCCACATGCAAGAGAATTAAATTAGATCCACATCTGTCTCCACATACTGAAATCATATCAAAATGGGTCAAAGAATTGGACATCAAAACAGAAACACTGAGGTTACTGGAAGACAAAATAGGTAAAACCCTAGCAGACATAGGGACAGGAAAGGATTTTTTGAACAGATCCAGAACTGCACAAGAAATTTCAGGAAGAATCAACAAATGGAACTACATTAAATCAAAAAGCTTTTGCACAGTAAAAGAAACCATCAGCAAGGTGAAGAGAGAACCCACAGAGTGGAAAAAGATATTCACCAGTAACACTTCAGACAAAGGATTAATATCTAGAATATACAAGGAACTGAAAAACATAAAACCTCCAAAAATAAATGATCCCATCAAGAAGTGGGCAGCTGAAATGAAAAGAAATTTCACAGAAGAAGAAGTACAAGTGCCAACAAAGCGTATGAAAAAAGTTTTCTTCATCATTGGTCATCAGAGAAATGCAGATAAAAACAACCTTGAGGTTTCCCCTCACTCCAGTGAGAATGGCCTACGTTAAGAACTCAAAAAAAAAAAACAACAACAATTGTTGGCAAGGATGCAGAAAAAAAGGAACATTACTCCAGTGCTGGTGGAAATGCAATCTGGTACAACCAGTCTGGAGGTTCCTTAGAAAGCTGAGAATAGAAATTACATTTGATCCAGCTACTGCCCTAGTGGGCATGTTCCCAAAAGAAATAAAGTCAACATACTAAAAAGGCACAAGCATATATATCCATGTTTATAGCTGCACAATTCATATTAGCCAAATCCTGGAAACAACCTACCTGCCCATCCATACAGGAATGGTTAAAGAAGATCTGACAGTTATATACAAGGGAATACTACGCAGTCGTAAAGAAAGATATGAAGCATTTGAAAGAAAATGGGGCCATCTAGGGTCAATAATGCTCAGTGAAATGGATCAGGCACAAAAGACTGACTATAGATGGGTATCCCTCTTATGAAATTTATAAAAATAATAACATAAAAAGGCCTCGCCATGAATGGCAAAGAGAGGCAATGGTGAGAAAAAGGGTGAACCTCTGAAAAAGGGATGGACATAGATGCTCACAAATTCCCCAAACCCCATGGTTCTGTGTTACATACTTTGGAATTCATGTATTTACAAAAAAAAGAGTTAAATTTCATGTCATGTGAATTTTACCAAAATAAAAAACATAAATTTTAATACATAAAATTTTTAAAAATATAAATCTTAAATATATAAATTTAATTATATATAAATATAAAGAAGAGAACAGAAAATATGGTTTGAAATAAACCTTAAAATAATATTTGACAAAAAAAACACCATGTCCAAGTAATTGTGAAGATGTTTTTGGACAGTGGCATATCAAACTATGCTAATTGATTCACATGATATTTTTAGCCTAAATGAAATGTTTATCCCAGTCATGCTTCTTGAAATATTGAATTAAATGAATTTTTAAAAGGAGAACGAATGTTTATTTATTAATATTAATGAGTATTTATGAAAACTAGGATTGAGGTCAAAATGGTAAATCAGAGAACAAATTAGAAAATGACAAATATCTTAGAATAAAAATGTACAGAATTTTTAAGCTCTCTCTCTCTCTCAAAAAAAATAACTTCACTAATGAGTCAAAGCCTAGTAGACCCAGGATGCTTCAAGATATCCTCCTTTATGCAAATGGGACAGGTAAGCTTCGCTTGGCTAGTCAGACTTTGACTTCTGCTTGGTGACTCATGAGCGGGTGTCGTGTCTTCCCACCCTTCCCCTCTTTGCTGCTAACGGCCCCTCCCACGGCTCCATCGTAGTTTGGACTCTGCTGTCTCACTTCATTACACCATTAGATTCATTCTTGGAGAATGAGTTCTTTGAATATGCTTGAAAGATATCTCATACGGCTTCCACACATATCTTTTTATGCCTATTTTTTTCCCGGAGATTTTGTAACTGTTACGTATGAAACATCAAGGTTGGCATGTCATCAGGAAAGACTTCTATGTGCCACAGTGACCGAAATAAAAAGGTAGACGATGAGCCAGGCATGGCAGTGTATTGCTATGATCCCAGCCCTCTCGAGACGAAGGCAGGAGGATTGTAAGTTTGGATGTAGCTGGGCAACTTAGCAGGTTCTCGGGGAGAACCTTTCTCACGATGTAAGGGCTGTGCATACTGCTCAGTGTGATGGCCTTGGTATAAAACCCAGGGACCACAAAAGAATCAAAATTAGAGAAAAGAACAAAGCAAATGAAGGAGAGAAATGAAAGGCAGTCTGTGGCTAATTATGGATATATGAAAAAATTCCCTTTGTGTAAGGGTATTAATAAAGCTATTATGCCCATACATGATAAATAACTAGTTTTCATTGATACAGGATGACTTTGCTGTGATGAATGTGGCACAAACCGGATCTGAGAATTCTGCACAGGAACCTAAATGTCAGCCTTTTTTTATTTCCATGCAAATTCAAATTAACTCCTCAGCTTCAAATGAGAACATCACCTTAAGGAGATCAGGCTCACGCTTTTGTAATGTTCAGCACAACACATATGAATCTCGGCGGTAAAACCAAACCTCTGAAGTCATGTTGTACAAAAGATTGTTTTTGCTTCAAGTCCACTGTGATAGAGATCTGGTCTAATTTTACAGTTTCAGTAAACAATGAGATGGTAGAAAGGCTTGGAGTCTTCTACCATAGTTCAAAAGCCAACCATTTCTTTTAATGTCAAAATTCCACTTAAAAGTGATAAACACATCTAGAGATTTTAAACTTTCAGGAACAAAAGCATGTTTCATGCTTTGTTATCCCATGGAGCATCTAGCTCTCTAATATTGAAGCCTGGAATGACTCTGAGACAGACTTATCCTGCCTACCATTTGATATGCACTTGAGCTATAAAAGCGTGAATCACCTGCAAACTTAAGAGCTGTCTGCAAGGCCAGAGAGACACTCACCATCAACCCGGTCCACCATGACCGTGTGGCAGACTGCAAGCAAGAAAAAGAACTGTCGGACCTCTGGTTCCTTCCCTGACTGAATTTGCTCAATAAGATAATGGTCGAAGAACGCAAGCTTCCCATCAGCAAATGTATTCCAGCTAAAATCAACTTGCTGAAAGAAACAGGGAAGGAAAAGAAAATGTGATTTGAAACGAAAATCTAGATTAACAATTGGTAAGAATTTTTCTTTGAGGCCAAGTTTTTGATGATGCAAAAGTCACTTTATGTTTTAGTCATGCTTTTTGCTTAGTTGTCAAGAGGTTAAATCTGCGTTACAGCCCAAAGTGTCCTACTGCGAGGTAAACTGTGCCACCTTAAGAGATAAGGTGAAGTTCTAACCCCTGGGTCCTATGTGAACTTATCTCAAAATAGGGTCCTTGCAGATGCTGTCCAGTTAAGACAAAGCCACACTTGATTGGGACGGAAGGACACACAGAGAAACATACAGGGAGAACACCTTGTGACAAGAGAAGCACAGATTGGAGTCTTGTGTCCAGGAGCCCGGGAACATCAGGGTTGCTGGCAGCCAACAGGAGCTAGGAAGAGGCAAACAAGGACGCCTCCCTAGAACTTTCAGAGGGAGCGTGACCCTACTCATGTGCAGACTGTGACAGAACAAATTTCTGTGTTCAGCCACTCTACCTGTGGTAATCTGCTAAGACAGCTCTAGGAAACTAAGCCAGATCCCAAGTAATTCTGTAAGTGAAAGCATTTATTTACCTCTATTTTGCTATGACTGAGTTGAGAGGCATCTCGATGGTCTCCTGAGAAATAAACAGGACAAAACAAATTCAGTCTCCAGCTGTGTCCAGAGGCTGCTCCTGCCTGGGCTCACATTCCTGGGGGGTGGTCATGTTTGGGTCTCATAGCCTGTGTCTGAATGGTTCTGGAGTTTACACTGGCTTTCACATTTTTTAAGAGTTGGAAAAAATTAAAAATAATGTTTGATAGAGACCACATTTGGCTTACAAAGGCTAAAATATTTACCATCTGGCATGTCACAGAAAAAAGGTTGTCATTCTTTGGTCTAGAAGTTCAAATATTAGGACTGGATTCATGTTCTTTCAAATGCTTTACCTAATCCTCCTAGAAGGGACTGCCAGCACGCATGGGCACCACTTCCTCAACTCCAGCCTTGTCCTTTCTTATGAAAACATTCACAGAATAAAATAAAAAGAATACTCACTTGCCTATAAATCTGTGTGTGTGTGTGTGTGTGTGTGTGTGTGTGTGTGTGTGTGTGTGTATGTGTGTGTGTAGTACAGGGGATTGAACCCACGGCTATATATATGTATATATATATATATATTTTTTTTTTTGAGATAGGGTCTCACTATAGTCCAGGCTGGTTCTGAGCTCACTATGTATCCCAGACTGGCCTCAAACTCACAGCAATCCTCCTGCCTCAGCTTCCTGAGTGCTAGGATTACAGGCGTGCACCACCAAGCCTGACTTACGTGGTACTGGGGATTCGAACCCAGGTACTTAGTGCTTGCTAGGCAAGCACCTTAACTGCTGAGTCCCTTTTATTTTTAATTTTGAGACAGGATCTCACTAAGTAGCTCAATTGTCTAGGCTGAGCAACTTGCGATCTTCCTGCCTCAGCCTCCCAGAGTTCTGGGAGTACATACCTGAGTCACCAGGCCAGGCCCAATATCCTTTTAAAAAACCTATAACGTTTTTATTTAAAAGTTAGGGCACTCTATTTGAATACAGTATTATATTGTAATATTATCTATAAATGTAAGATGTCTCAAAATTGCAATGGAGTCAACTCGTTAAAAAATTGGGTGAAGTCTATTTAACTTAGAATTTACTATCACAACCATTATTAAGGGCACAATTCAGTGACAGCAAGTACGCTCATGTTGTTGTGAAGCCATCACCATCATCTATGTCTAGAACTGTTTTTATCTTGTATAAAAGAGCCTGGATACTTACTAAAGCATAACTTTTTATTCCATTAACCTCAAGCCCCTAGTAAGCAATATTCTACTTTGTCTCTTAGAGTTTAACTACTCTAAGTGGAATTACACAATCTTCGTTTCTTTGCAACTGGTTTATTTCACTTAGTGTAATATCCTGGGGGTTTACCCACATTGTAACATGGGCCAAAATTTCTTTCTTTTTAAGGTCAAATAATATTTCATTGTTTGTGTGTCCTTGTTTTGCTTATGTAGTCATCTATCAATGGACATTTGCTGTTGCTACCTTCTAGCTATTGTTAATAATGCTGTTGTGAACACAGGTGTAAAAATATCTTTTTAAGGCCTTGTTTTCAATTTTTTGCAAGTACAGTATATTCCTAGAAGTGGACATGTTGGCTCATATGGCAATGCAGCATGTAATTTTTTGGAGATATGTGTGCCTGTTTTGGACTGTTGACCTGTGCGACGCATGTGTCCCAACAGTGTCCATAATGCTCCTTCAGGGTTTGGCTGGAGCTGACCATGGCAGTGAGACTCCTGCTGGGGAGACACGAGCAAATCTAGGACAGCAGGGCAGCTCGAAGCATTCAGGCAATGATTCTCCTGCCATAATTCAGCAACCAACCTCACCTGCACTCCAAAAATATCTTAATCTACCAAATGAAAGAATACCATTGAGATTATTCTGTAGAAAAGATTATTTAACACTGAAGTCCATCAATGAAATAGATAGGGTCAGGCTTCTCAGTATTCTCCCACTCACCATAGATTTGCCCATTGATGCAACATTTTTTAAAGGTCATGATATTTTGCGTGAGTGTCCCCGTCTTATCAGAAAAGACATAATGGATCTGCCCAAGCTGCTCATTCAGCGTGGTGGTTCTGGCCTTTGCAGGTGTGTCCTTCTCAGAGTAATACATCTGTAGGTCCCAATTAATGAAATGACTCTGTCCCAAACGAATCACTTCCACACTGTGGAGACAAAAATTGTCCATAAGTGGCAGGTGGTGGATTTTATCCTTCATGTGTATACAGGAAAGAGCTGATTATCTACAGCAAAAAAAAAAAGTATGTTGAAACATAAATCTCTAATGTGGTAAGGTATAATGGCGCATGCCTATAATCCCAGTACTAAGGAGGCTGAGGCAGAGGGGTTATAAGTTTGAGGCAGGCCTGGGCAATGTAGTTAGATCAAGGCCAGACTGGACTATAGTGAGGTCCTATCTTAACCCTCACACTATCAAAAAAGCTACTCAGCTTTAACTATTACAGCAGTGAAAACAAATAACAAAAATGAATACCAGCAAAAGAAACCCCTAAGACTTTTTCAGAGACAAGTCACGCTGTCGCCCATGTGTTCAGTCTCTAGGATCTCCTGACCAAATGTGTCATTCTCCAGTTTCCATGTCAGACTAGTAGTGTTCTTCAAAGCACCTTGTTCAGTGCAATTTCTCACTCACTCTTGAGCACATTAAACCACACACTCCAGCTTCAGAACACAGCCCAAGGGAGCGAACCACACCGTAACACTGCAGGCAAGGCCTCAAGCACGATCATCCTTACTGCCTTCCCTCTCGTTTGTCATTGCGCCAAGGGACAATTGAGATGGCCGTGCTCACTTTCACTCCAGTTGAAAGGCAAAAAGGATGAGAGTCTGATACGATGTGGACTGCTATATTCTCTCAAACTGGGCAATAGTCTTTTGGCAAATAATTCTTATATTGTGATTCTACACTGTGAAAAAGTACATATTTTTAAAAATTCCTAAAAGATTATAGATGAGCTAAAGAAGATATTCTAAAAAGATCTCAATTTCAAAAATATAGAGGACAGTAGGAATAGCTCACTGGTAAAGTACTTGCCCAGCATGCGTGAAGCCCTAGGTTCCACCCCAACATCAAAGCGAATCAAGACAAAACTATAGGGAATTAAATATATTTCAGGTATAAGAAAGCTGTTAATATATTTAGAAATTGTTAGGTAGACAAAGGAAATTTTTATAATGGGCTAAAAAAATCCCCCAATATTTCTTTCTCTGTTTCCCTTCCATAAATATGTCTGACTATGTACCAAAAACCATTGTAGGTACAGGGGATCCCTCAGTAAGCAAGGCATAGATACAATCGCCGCCCTTGCCGCCCCTAGCCAGGCTGCCTTCTAGTGAAGCCAGAGAAGCAATATCCCAGTAAAGACATATTCTAGCAAGTTCAGAAAATCAGTGCAGGGAAAGGGGACATAGAGACTAAGAAGAAAGAGACACCATGGTTAAGATCAGGTCAGTCAGGACAGGACAGGTGATAAGGTGACATCTGAACAAAGCCCTGAAGGAAATAAAGTAGCAGCCAGTAGCTGGCCAGGAAGGAATATTCCAGGCAGAGGTAAGGCAAGTACCAAGATCCTGGGGCAGAAGGAACAGCAAGAGACCTGGAGTGGCAGGAACCCAGAGGGGGCGCTAAGGGTTGGGAACGGAACCTGTAAAGTCCACATAAGTCCCACTGGGTCTTAGGGGTGATATCCAATTTGGTGATTCTATTATGATTGAGAGGGGAAACTCCAGTTGGGTGGAAGACAGAACAGAGAAACTATCTGAAATGACTTAATGTGCTTTAAGAGAAGCTTTATTTCCAAGAGAAACAAAGGAATCACATTAACCATGTGATTTAAGTTTTATAACCCCAAATTATATACAGTGCACAGCTTATAGCATCTATTGATAGTTTCAGGCAAAAAAAAAAAAATCTGTGTAATAGCTAGTTTTCTTAGTGAAGGTAACATTTGTGTTAGTCTGTTTTAAAATAACTATAGGACAGATGGCTGTCCCAGGGTTTACTTCTCATCAAAGGAACACCAGTAACTGCATGTAATAAAATTAAAAACAAAATAAATGCACACATAATAAAATTTTTTTAAAAAATACAGCTTCTAATTACAGGATGTGGTATGAGAGATCCCATGTGCCCCTGGACTGCTATTTATAGGAATTAAAAACAGACTGTGGCTGCTGAGTATAACCCAAGGCACAATTCCTCCTTCAGAAGCCTAAAATCCAACTGGTCAGTGACAAAATGACGACTAACATCAATGAAATTCTGAAATAGGAAGAAATATCACCAAACCAGGCGATCACTGCTTGTCAGAGACATGACCTTGATTCTGTGCTGTAGCTGAGAGTGTGCAGCAGAACCCTGTAAGAGGCTGAAGGACAGCAGGGATCGTTCTTCCCGCAGGAAGTAGTGGCCAAAAGGCGTTGCCTTGGTAAACAAATATGGGGATGGTAGATGGTACTAAGGAAGGCTCGGATAAGCCGGTAGGAAAGATTCTAAAAAGGAAATTTCAGTTTTTCCATGACATTCTAAACCCTTACCTTCTCCCTGACTCTTTTTGAAGACTGGGCTTTGGAACACAATGAGAAGGAACCTAACTGAGCAAGCAACAGTGGCCTTTGATCTCTAAAGGACAAGGCCTTATCTGCAGAGACTAGAAGGTGCCTGGGACTGAGTAGATTTTTCAATACTGTTCATTCCTTTTCCATGGTTTATCCTCAATTCCAAAATAGACGTTACTTTCTCACTTGTTCCTTTTGGCCTTTATAACGTTCACTGCTAAAGAGGAAGGTGACAAGTTGGGAAAAGATACTACAGTCTTTTCCAAGAGCAAGAGGCCAAGGCGAGGGCAGCCTTACCTGACATACAGGGAGATGGGCACCATGGTGTTCAGCACAATGATGTAGCCCCAGAAATTCAGGAATCCACGGAATGAGGGTGTGGCATTTTCTCCATCATAGAGGTACCAAGAGTAATTTCCAACTTGTGCTTCCCAGTAAGCATGGCCAATGGCAAGGCCGGCAGAAATCAGAATGAGAAGGATGAAGATCTGGAAGACACAAACCACTGAACTGTATTCCATAGACAGAATTCCAACCCTTGCATTTTACCTATGCTAATTAGCCTTATTCAATGCTTTATGACTCATTATGATAATTTAGTAGTCTGGAAAACTTACACAGTATCACAAGAAGGCTTTGTAAATCTAACTGGTAGTTATGATTAGTTGGTTTATTCTACGTTGTGCATATTACGCATTATGCATTATTATATGGTGAGGCTTTGTTTCTAGAATTGTTTCCCAAAAAAGATGGTGATATCTTATATTCAAATCTTCAGACTATCGTATTATAGAGCATTCTCTCAATTACTTTTACTCTAAACAATAACATACTGTTTAGGAAGGTATCTTTCCTTAGAAGAAGCAATTTCAAACAACGTCAAATTAGGCTGCTTATACAAAATATTGGATGAATTTTTTAAAAAGGGAAAATATTTGGGTAATTATTTCTGAAGGAACAGTGTCATAGTAGCTGCATGGTACTATAAACAAGATCACTCAAGAAGCAGCACAATAAGCATTGTGTCATGGCTATGATGAGTACATACCTATGGGCCAAACTCACAAAGTTGGCCGTCTTAGTGGTTACTTGGGCATGTGGGAGTAAAAGTAAAATTTTCAAGAATAAATTTTACAGTTTTGGATGTGGGCTCTGAAAGCATCCTGTCTTAAAACAACTCGGCACAGAGGAGTGACAGTGGGCACATGGATGTCTCTAGTCATGGCTGTGATGATGGCACTAGAGACAAATGTGTCAAGTTCAAGTAAAATTTTCATAAAATGTGTGCAGGGGAAAGAGAGCTGCTCCTTACATTGCTATACTACTTTAATATGACTTCCAAAGTGTACATACAATAAAACTATAATAATTTCTCAAGGAACTAAATATGTTAGAATCAATTCTCTTAGGAAGTTGAGATTTGCTTAACATGTAGACCTGCTTTTTGTTTGTTTGTTTTGTTTTGTTTGAGATAGGGTCTCATTCTGTAGTCCAGATTGGTCATGAACTCACTATGTAGCCCAGACTAGCCTTGGAGTGTCCAAGCATTTTTCTACTTCATCTAAAGAGGGAAGACTTCTTAGCACCAGAAAGATATACAACAAAATGAGAACAAAGGCAGCATCTAGCTTCTTATCTACTGAAATAGACATAAATACCGTGTAAACCATGTAGTTCATCAAATAATCAATTTTAGTTCTTTTAAATCTGGTTTTCCCACTATTCTTCATTATTTTAGTGTCAGCACCTAAAAATGGAAAATTCAATGTGATCAAACAATTGGGAACACCAGTGAACTAGCGTGTCAATACACGTACCCTGACTTCAATGGAAAAAAGGAAAAGAATTTCTTCCCTTATGTCTTAAGAGCTAAAAAAAAAAGCTACCAACAAAACAAAACAAAATAAAGCACAAAAAACTCTTAAACTCTTAAGAGCTTGTACTAGATCAATAGTTTCTTAAGAAAATCTCAAAGTACCTGCAAAAATGACCAATCCATGGCAGATATCAGTGTTCCTAATAACACAGCCACGTAACAGAATTTTATCAGCATCCAAAGGAAAACTTCTGTTTCTCCAAAATAATGTTCCTGTAAACTTATCCAGTCGGTTGTTGGGTTCTTCACATTCAATAAGACCTTTAGGAAAGATACGATTCACATCATTAATCACGCTGGAAAGATTTTTTTTTTTTTTAGTTTTAATCAGTTGGTAGAATTAAGTAACTAAATTTAAAACAAAGCAAGACATATTTTGTACTAACCATCAAATGTTGCCAAGTTATCTTCTCTTTGGAGATAATGGTCTGTAACTTCAAGTGCCATTTTGAACTTTAAGTTGGTTTCTCTAAAAAGAGAGAGAGAGAGAGAGAGAGAGAGAGAAAGAATTAAATACATTTTGCACTTGGAATGAAACATAAAAGAAATCACACAAGGTAACAATTTTAGACTTAGCTACAAGTAAAAATTACATCATTAATCTCTTTTCTTCCTTCCTTCCTTCCATCCTTCCTTCCATCCTTCCTTTCTTCCTTCCTTTTTCTTCCTTTGTTAGTCAAGCCTGGGCTGGAACCCCAGGGCCTTGCACATGCTAGGCAAGCTTTCTCCAACACTGCCCTTAACTTGTCCTATATTTCTACTCTGTCCTTAGAACTTCCAGTTCGGATGAGGTCACCTTCTGAACTAGAGAAAAATTCCTGATTTGGCAATTGCTACTCATCTTCACTGTTTACTGCTGTGACACTTAAAGCCAAGATATTTACAGACTCCTTCTCATGAACTGACTTCCTTACCAGGCCACCAAACTGTTCTTTCAAAATATAACTTTTGGTATTTTATTGCACTAAGATGATGATATAAAACACACTGTTCTAGGCATTCTGTTTAACCTGGCAACTTATTTTCCAGAGTGGATGGCTATATTGCATGTTTCTGAAATGCAGTTTTATTCAGGAAAGAAGGTAGCAGCCTCACCCCTACTACTTGGCCAACCCCAGCCTAAAGCAGAGAAGGTTGTTGTGCATGAATGAGACATGAGACATATGGCAGGCTGGGACATACGCTTTTGAGAACAAGGCCTCCCAGATATCCACTTGGGGATCTCCATCTATCAGGAAGTTGGCCAGTGGCTCCCAACTCCACCATTCTGCTGTGAGAGAGCCTTTGCGAGCCTTGGGAATCTCTCACTGGTGGGAAAAATAGCTGTTTTACGGCCACGATTGAACTGTCAACCTCCCCATCTACGGAGCAAGGAAAGGTTTAGTTTTCATTAACAGGACCTCAGCTCTCTAAAGTGGTACAAACAGCTCTAGTGCATGAGGCAGAAGGAGCCCAGGCAGCAGGGTCACTTCTGCCATTTACTGTGTGACCTTGGGGAGGTGACTTCACCTTGATGGGAATCTACCACATAGACAGTATGGATATAGTAATAATACTAACCTCAAAGAACTGTTACAAAGATTAAATGAGCTAATGTAGACAGTGCCTGCAATCTTGTAAAAACTGGACACAACCAGAACTTTATTCTCTTTAAGTGACAGCAGAATAGCCAAAAGCAACACAGAGAGGAATCAAAATTGCTTAGGAACAAAGACTTTAAAAAACCTGTTGGTCTGAACACTGCTTAAGAGTTCTAGAGGGTGCTGGTACACTCTGGCCATTTGAGTTTCACCTTCCTGAGTGGAAGGGAAAGGCAGGGAGTGAGAACTCCATGTTACAGACAGAGAAAACGAAGAGGTCCGTCTACTCAGGACACGGTCGGATTGCCAGCAAGTGGCAGAGGCCAGGGCAGATCTCAGGACTGGGTGCCCAAAGCACAAAACTCACAGGCTCCGGTGCGATGAAAGTGCCCTTCAAGCCTGACATTAAAGCAGGCCCCTCTGACAGGCACTCACCCATCGAGTTCCGCCGTTTCCACGTAGCAGAGGCTGTTAGGCTCAGAGCTGGACAGCAGCAGAATGTCCGCCTGTTTAAAACAAAAGACATCCATGACACAGAAACTCCCGGGTGACCTGAGTGTGGGCCGGCGAACGCAGAAATGGGAGAAGCAGAAATGTTACTCACTGGAATAAAATCATTTTTCTTCAGGCGAATGACATCTCCAACTTGAATATCTTTCCACTTGGTAATTTTGAACCTAAGTATTAAAAATAGTGACAATTTTTGGTTTTTAAATTTTAAGCAAGGGAGTTATCCTTTTTCGAAAGTCAAAGATACTGGAAAATGTGTAAGTCATGGGTGGGGGGAGGTTTGTAAAGGTCCAGCCTTGTCGTGATACTGTAACCAAACCAAGTGGTAATGAGGATTGTGTTGTTCTCTGCCGGAAAACATGGCGTGATGACTGAGGTGTTTCTTCCGCCAACTACTGTAAGGAAGTGGTCGCTGCAGGGATTTCAGTATGTAGCATCGCCACTCCCTGGTGCTCATGGCTTGCTTATCCTCCATCTCCTCTTTCTACTGTACAGAGACGCTCATAGGCCTTAGAGCTGACAGCCCCTTCGTTGTTGAAATTACCTACTTAAGGAGTAAGCCCTAGTTTTACAATCAACATAATAAAGTTATTGATAAAATGAAAAAAATGAAAAGATAACTATCTTTGATATTAAACTTCATAGGAAGCACTCATTTAAAATTTGAACATATCAATGCTTTAAAAACATCAATCTGTTTTAAATATTTCTGCACAAAAGATCCACTTAGCAGATGCAATGAACCCAACATAACTAATCATTTTAATTTTTTGTAGGCAGAAATCTAGTTACTATGTTTGTCCTTATTTAATTATGGAAAAAAGAAACTGAGGATTTGAAATTTAAACACATGCACATATCCATATTTCCAGCTTTTATAAGAATTCAGCACACAGTTAACTCCAGGATTTTTTAACTTACAATAAATGAGATTATAGTTATTTCATACTTTAGTATTTTTTGTTTAATATATATTTGTCTTTTTTCAAGACAGGATCTCACTATGTAGCCCAGGTTGGCCTTGAACTCACAATCCTTTGCCTCAGCCTCCCAAGTGATAGGACTACATTGCATATGTCACTGTACCTGGCTCTTCATGTGTAAATCTTAAACTACAAATGGACACATTAGTACCTTCCTTTCCCAGCTCCCTGGGAGTATTAGAGACAGTTCTGTTGAACTCTTCCAGTCTCTCCAGAGGCAGCCCCCGTGCCCTGTAGCTCTGATGCTCAAGTTTTCACAGGCTTGTCCCATTCCAGGTGCTCCTGGGGCCATGGCATCCCAAGTTCAAATCCAAGGCCACTCCCAGCTGCTGTTTATTTATGTTATTGGCCATGCTCTACACTAAGGAGTTTATGTGGGCTGGCCATGAATCTCACCATCAGTCACAATGTTGATTCTCAGTGATTTCAAAGCCCTAGACCAGAATCCATTAATTTACAAGGGGAAAGCCGTGTCAATATATCTATAGCCTGGTGGTGTCTATTTTGAAATTAAACACAGTAGAAGCATTGTGAATTTAGCCTTAGTCTCTGCTTCTTTTCATTGCTTGAATTTTCTAGCTTGAGGCTTTTGCTCAAAAACATCTCATTACTGATCTCTGAGTTGGTTCTCTGGCCACAGCTGACCATGTTCAAAATAACTATTTGTTGAGCTTTCACTGCATGATGGAGGGAAGAGAGTATTCTCAAGAAACCTTCTGTCTGGGATAGAAGGGGAGACACTCACACACACAATTATAATATAACCCATGTCATGATTTTAAAAACGAACACAAAATGCTCTTCAAGCGCAGGGAAGAAAGTCATCACTTTAGCTCACAGATGGAGAAAGGTGTCAAGTCATCCTAAATCCCTGAAGGGGACAAGTTTGGAAGCAGCAAAGGCAGACGCAGCACACTGGAGGTTGAAGGGATAACACAAACCCCAACCGGCAACTGCATAGTCCAATTTGGGTATAATGGTGAAGCCATGAAGGCCATGTTGTCTTTTTAAGTTTAGATAATTCACAATTAAAAAGCTAATGTGCTCCCAGGCTCCCAGGTTCTAACAGTAGCTTCTCACCATGTCTCTAAATGTATCTACACTAAACTACAAATGGAAGAGAGTATATACCTGCCATCCTTAATGACTTCACACGTCCTATTGTTGATTTCCTTATCCATTTTATGCCGAGCCTTTAGAAGAAAGAAGAAGAAATGTTTTAATCATCTCAATACATAAAGTGGTAACGCTAAATTGAAGAAGCTCAGAGCAGTGAGTAGAAGTCGCATGGAAAATGCTTACCACATCATCCACCAGGTCTTTGATGGCAGTGATGCCCAACACCAGAAGCAGGGGCACAAGGGTGGTATACCATGCCAGGGTAGAGATTTGAGGAATTGCCTAAAAGAAATCAAGAGGCTTATTTAGCTATATACCCAAAGGGCTATCTATTTATAGGTAATGGATTACTGGTTCTAAGCTTGCTAATTCTAATTTCCAGTATCACACAAATCTGTATCCTGCCAAGTATATAGGAAAAGTCATTTAAGCATCTCGTAGGTCATTCTAGTTTTGGCCACCTGAAACAGAGAAGGAGAAAAATATCTCCTGAAATTATTTCTTTGTGAGTTCAGCTGGACACTAAGGGAGTCTTGTAAAATGGCACCACAAGAGGGCTGCTCTGAATTCTTTTGTGAACATCATCAGAACTGAAGGGGGTGGAGTAGGGGAAAGTAGTCTAACTTTTAGGAGAAGCATATAGGCAGACAGCAGATTGCTCAGCCAGTGATTTCTGAGGGTCCCTTGATGCAGGCAAAGACCGAAGTAGGGAGTCGTTGCCTCTGAAAGCCAGTGATCAAGTAGAGCCTCCTGGCGACACTGGAAGAAAGCACACCCTTCACGGTCATTGCAATTGACACAGCCACGATGGTGGCTGGTTTTCCAGAAAGTTCCATCTCCACCACAGCAACCTCCCAATTTGGATGGAAGATTTGAAAGCAAGTTTCCTGAAGATCTCTTACAACCATCCTGCCTCGTATTGGCTCACCTCATATGGTGATTCGTTAGAGCTAAACTTGTATGTTTAGCTCTTTCCAGCTCTCTACCTGCACGCTCGGACCTTGGGCGTGCTACCTTATCTCACTAGGCCTCAGTTCTTCTCTGTAAAACAGGGGCTATGCTGAGTTAAGTGAAGGGCTGTCTAAGACTATTCCTGTTACCCTAATTTGGGTAACTTGTGTGTGATTGGAAGAAAAATAATTTCCCACAACACTGTGGATATGTGAACTCCTCTTTCCTTCTAGAGGAAAGTGAAGGAAAAGTACCCTTGCCACACAGTAGCACCTCGTACCTTGTATGATTTGCCTGTATTCACCCTCACTAAACATCCCTCCTTAATAGCTGGACTATTTTTTATTACCAAGGCAGAGGTGGATTTTTCTTTTCTTGTAGTGCCAGGTATCAAACTCCGGGCCTTGCAAACATTCTACTGCCAAGCTACATCCCCAGCCCTAAGCCAGCAGGTCTTGTTTTCCACCAGATCTGTGGAGTTCTACTTGTCCCTAGTGTTTACTCTTCCTGTTCTCTCTTCCTCATTCTACACATCCTCCATCCTCACCAAAACACTCACACTACCATTTTGTAAAGTTTCAGTGAGTGAGTGCCAACAATGAGACTGTTTTCCAATCCAGCCCTTTGTGCAGAAAATCGGATACAGGATGCATATGTGACAAATGCAGGTGGTACGGCAGAGCATGTTTTTGTAACCTGCTTGTCAGGTGCTACAGGTAGACGCTGCGTACCAACAGCAATGCAGAGATGGCCCTTGATTGTAGCAAATGGTCCTACACAGATGAAAGTCTTGCTGTCCAGATAACTGAATTCATTGCCACAATTTTTAAAGATCAGAAAAAGCCTCTTCGAATGTGAAACTGGCTCACAAAAATAATTTGTTAAGTTTTATGACCAAAATATTATTATTAGCTTTTGAGACAGGCTCTTGTGCTGTAGTTCAGGCTGGGATTGAATTTACTGTGTAACTCGGACTGGCCTTGAACTCATGGCAATCCTAAGTGCTGAGATTTATGGGAGTGTATCACTATGCCTGTCTAATTTTTATGTGGTGCTGGGAAATTGAGCCTTAGGGCCTTGTGAATGTTAGGCAAGCACTCTCATCACTGAGCTATGCTCCTAGCGCTGATGACCAAAATATTAACAAAAGTAATATTTTATAGAAATTAGGCAACAAAATATCAAAGTAAAGGGGAATAAGAAATAGATTTAACTTATTTTAAAATTATTTTATTTAGTTATTTGTGGGACTGGGGATAAAGTCCTGGGACATCACACTCAGCTGTATCTCTAGCCCATTTTTATATTTGATTTTGAGAAAGAATCTTGCTAAGCTGCTAAATTGCACAGGCTGGGCTCAAACTTATGACCTGCCTGCTTCAGCCTACCACACTGCTGGGATTATAGGCCTATATCATTGGGCCAGCTCAAAATTGAATTGAAAAAAAAAAAAAACAAAACAGAATTACAATCATTTCTTTCCCTATTCAAATACTGGTTGAGCTGGTTCTATGCATGAGGCAGGGATTGTTTATGTAGCGATTATTTATTAACCTTGATGTTAATATGAAATATTCCAAACTTATCCACATTGTGTGTCCACCTTAAATGTTACTGAGCTGTCATATTCACAACAAACTTAAGATATCACAGGGCATTACCTGTAAGATAAGGAGGACCAGGAAATAGAAATTGGCTGCTCTCTTAAACTGCTCAAACAAATTCATTGGTAGAAAGGTAAGTGCGTTGTATTTGTATGTCTTAATTGCATTATTCTGTTGGAAAAAAATAAGTAAGTCATTTTAAAAGATGTTACACAATAAGTATACACACTTGCAAAAATCACTGTATCGCACAGCTTACAGTGACCCAGGCCTATCATCCATCAATCAGAAAGATACTAAAATTTCCTCTAAGCTTTTAATCCTAGGCAGGCCTCAAAATGACTACTGGTGTCTTAGGTCAGAGAGAGTAACAGGATGTAGTTATGAGGCTGGGACCTAAAGGATTCTGTTGTCAGAATCCACAGTCTGAATCCACAGTCAGAATCCACTAGTCTGTTGACCACAGACTAGTAGGAAAAGCAAGGCAAAGAGGACATCAACATGAGCAGAGCAGAGAGGGCAACATTTTTATTCAAGGGGGGGTAGAAACTGCTGTGTAACCAGTGGATTAAACTGTGTCCCCCTACAAGCTGTTCAAATCCTATGCCCAATACCTACCTACGGTTGGATCTTGTTGGAAACAAGGTGTTTACAACGTAGACGAGATGAAGTTAGGCTGAATCAGCAATTGGCTGGTAAAGGGAGAAAAGTGGACACGGGGAAAATGCCTTTTAAAGATGGAGACAGAGATTGGAGTGATGCATTGCAAACCATGGCGCACAGAAGCAGGGAGAGGCGGGGTGTGGGGGGGGGGGGGGCTTGTCTCCAGAAAGAGCCAGCTCTACCCACACTTTCAGTTTGAACTTATGGGCCCCTAAATTGTGAGAAAATAATTTCCTGTTTTAAGCCATCCAGTCTGGGGACTTAAAAAAAAAAAAGAGTAGCCCTAAAAAGCGCAAATAAGACCCCTTATAATTTTTTGTTTGCATTACTCGAGATTGAACAGTGGACCTTCACACTAAGCTATATCCTTATCCCCTTTTTACTTTGAAATGGGAGTCTCTCTAAGTACCAAGTTACCCAGGCCGGGCTCAAATTTGTGATTCTTCTGCTTCAGCCTCCCAAATTACTAGGATTACAGCTGCGCATTTTCTCTCCCAGCCACATGACAGTGTTTAAGCCTATATTT
Source organism: Ctenodactylus gundi (assembly GCA_004027205.1). Classification (NCBI taxonomy): domain Eukaryota; kingdom Metazoa; phylum Chordata; class Mammalia; order Rodentia; family Ctenodactylidae; genus Ctenodactylus; species Ctenodactylus gundi. The sequence goes on from PVKB01002311.1 coordinate 233,809, forward strand.
AACAGGTACCTTTGTAATATTTCAAAGATTTTATATATATACATATACACACATTCAAATATATGTACTTTTGAGAAGGGGTCTTGCTCTATGGCCCAGCTCTGCCTTGAACTTTCTATTCTTTCATATATGTGTAGTTGAAATTTCAGGTATATTCCACTATACTGGCGTAAGGTACACATCTTTAAAGTCTCCAAATTTATTTCAGGTAGAAGAAAGAGTAAAAAATTACAGAGTCATTTCAAACTTATTACTTTGAAAGGCAAGGCTTCGGTGACTATTTTATACTCTTTCATGAAGTATTTTATTTTTTGAGACAGGGTCTTGCTCTATAGTCTAGATTGGTCCTGAACTCATTTTGCAGCCCAGCCTGGCATTGAACCATGGCAATCCTCTGGCCTCAGCCTCTGGAATGCTGGAATTATGTCCCCACCATGCCTGGCTTTCATGAAGTAAATTTAAAGAGAACTTTGTATCTACATAGGGAAAGTTGCAATCTTCATAGTTGTTTTGTTTTGTTTCTAGCCACTCCTATCCACATTCAAGGTAGTTAAATTTCAATAAAAGTGAAACTCTACAACAAAGAAAGATTATCAGTAGCCCCAGGCTAGCAGTTTCCTGGAAGGCCGGTGTAGCATGAAGCTGGCAAACAAGACAGTCACTGGAAAAAACTGGAACTGGATTTTAATAGAAAAAAATTTAGGAATCAACTTACCGCATATTTGCTCTCCTTAATACAAAAGAACTTTGTGTTCACAAAATCAGGTTGTTCATGGAACTTTCGATCATTTGCTTTGACTTGCCATGTACAATCTTTAGAAGAGAAAGGGAATAAGTATATAAGCATTAGTAGTTATTGCAGGTGAAAGAAAATTAAAGCAAACTTATCAAAATAGGCCCTAGTCTAATCTGACTAATGTCTTTACAAAAATGGGAAATTTGGATGCCGAGACAGAAGGATAACAATATGGTGCTAATTGGAGGACATGGCCACGATGAGAGGCCTGGGAGAGATCCCATTCTCACAGTCCTCAGAAGGAATTGCTCCTGGTCATACCTTGATCTCAGACTTCCAGCTTCCCAAACCATAAGAAAATAAATTCCCGATGTTTGAACCATCCAGTTGGTTGTAGCAGTCCTACACAACTAAGCGTGTTGTGACCTGACCAATTCTTCAGACAGCATCAGAATTCCACAAGAGCAATCCTCATCTAAACACAGCCCAAATGAAAACTTCAGAGCCCCCAGAAGACTGGTTCAATTAAGGTGACATGGCTTGCAAAATTTACATTGCATCAAATATTTAGTGAACAAATAAATCAAAGAAGGATATCATTAAATAATTCACCACTTCTGCATCCTGATGATAGGTCAGTGTCAGGCACCACCTTAACTTGATGATCAGAGCCTGTCACTTTTCCAAGTTAATTTCATGCACTCAACATCTCATCAATTACTTAGTAAATTCCATCCATATCATTGCCACGTCTGCATTCCAAAGAACTTTAGAAAGTTCACAGCTTCTCTGCTTCTGGGTACATTTCTCACCGAGCTGGTGCCTCATGAAACATTTCTCCTGGGCAACACATTTTGGGACCTCTTCTGATGAGTGGAAGCTTCTACCCCTGTCTTTGTTTTGAAAATAATCCATTCACTTTGCAATTTGCCTTGTTTGTCCATAACTTAATTTTTCAACATCATAAGACACCAACTCAGTTTTATGATAACAGCTAACAGCTCTGGTGGCTTGAGCAGGATCTCTCTGAAGAGGTAAGTATAATCTATGCTTTCCCCTGGTATTCTGCCTTTACCACAAGACCTTTGCCTCAAAACATTGAGCCCCCAATAACTAGTTAAAAGCTGATAGATTGCTCGCTGATCTTAAGAGTATCTAGGACTGATCTACCAATCCCTTAGTACCTCTGGAATTCAAGATTTTGGTCCTATCCAAATCAGCTTTCTTTCCTGCTTTTTGTCTCTGCCCACGGTTAAGGGGGCACCTCTGCCCTTGTTTTTCAGCCTATAGGCATGTGGCTCCATTAACCCACCATCAGCATTCAAGCGAGACAAGTCACTCTTTCCTGTCAGAAACTCTTAGGTCCCTGGCCTTTTCCTGCATATCCCACTCTCTTGTTTTACTCCTACAGGAGCAGGTAAACAGGCAGAGGTGTTGCTAGTTTGGAAGGCAGGGTTTCACTTCTCCAGATGCAGGGTCTCATTGGGAAACCCATTTCAGGACCCCTTCCACTTAGTGGAATATCCTTCCCTTCTAGCACTGTTTGAAAACAAACCAACTGCTTTGCATTGTGGAAAAAATAATGGTGCATGCCTATAATTCTAGCACTTGGGAGGCTGAGGCAGGAGGCTTGCTGTGAGTTCAAGGCTAGCCTGGGCTACAGAGTAAGACCCTGCCTCAAAAAATTTTTTTTTCTTCCTACCTCTCTCCACCGCACTATTTGCACTACTTGTGTTAAAACCTGACTCTTCCTGGGTGGTTTTCCCATAGTCATTTAAAGATGTCCTCTCCTATTTAACAGAGTAACTCCTGACACTGCTGAAACCTCTTCTGTGTGCCTCGCTGCTCACTGATCTCATCTCCAACCAACCACACTCCTAACTCTGCTCAATATTCATGTGGAAGCTCAGTGTGCCAGCTCCACTCTGATCGCCCTCCTATAGCCCTGTGGCTGCTAGACTCTTCTACTTGTCTACAAACACCAGCATGTTTACATTTACAGTGTTTCTAGCTGTGACAGCTGGGCTCTGCTGTAGCCTTCTACTGGTGGCCTCACAAGATGAATGCACTTTCCCTCATGGCCCAAGATCTCTTCCCATATGTGTGTAGGCAGACAAAGCTACAAGAAGAGTTTGGCCCTGTGGCAAGCCTGGCAGGTAGTTGCTGTTGCTCCTGGCCACAGCCAGAGATCTTTACAAGCTTCAACAGAGAAAGCCTCGGTTCCCCAAGGCAACTATAGATTTGTGGCTTCCTCCCCTGGCGGCCTAGCAAACCTAGCATGCTCTTCACAGCCCATGACTGCAGGGGGCACACCATGATGTCTGGCGATGGACACAAAGGCCACGGTCTCCTTGGGGACTTGGTTATGCCCAATGATCATATCTGTTTTTTTTTTTTTTTTTTTTGAGAGCTGGATAAAGTTGCTCAAATATTGAGTGTCACAATACCACAGCATGTTTCCTTTGGGTTGTTGTCCCCTCCGGGTATGTAAAGCAAGCCACTGGGGTTTTACGCCCTAACTGCCTTTGACAGCTCTGCCCTTGCCTTGGGTTCCTGGAGATCACAATTCCATCTTGAGGGAGTGTTTGCAACCACCCAACTTCATTCTGGGACAGTTCGTTGACCCAAACTCTAGACCATATGGAGGCTCATAACGTTTACCATCCTTTGTGGCCTCTGCTCTACCACTGCCACCCCTCCACAGGGGTAGGGCTGACCCTGACTATGAAGATTGGCACATGTGCATTTTGAGGCTTCAGTGAGTACATTTTCATGAGGACGGACAGAATTCAGCTCTCCGTCCCTCACACCTACTCTACATCCCAGGCACTCCAGTCAGAGGCACAGCAGTGACCACTACCTCTCTACCTGGTGGCTACAGATGCTAGGTTCTCCTCCCACTCACAGATGGATTTTTGGGGAGACTTGATCATGCCAAGTTTGTTCCTACATCCCCCATAGGCCCTCCACTTATTTTGCACACAGTGGCACCCAGAAGAAAAGGAAAAGTGAAATTTATCAGTGGAGAGATGTGATTAGTAGAATAAGCAAATTCAAACTCCAGCAATCTCAGCCCACTTGTAACCAATAAGCACAAATACACCTTGCTGTGCTAACTACACCTAACGTTGTCATGCACGGTCCAATCAGACCTGCTTTCCCAGCAAGTACTGAGCTGCAAGGGCGGTTCCCAAGGACGGGACCAGCTCCAGAAGGAGGCTGTGATTAATCTTAACAAGAAGACACAAGTGTGGTGCCTCTGTGAAGGTTAAATACAAGGATACTGTCAATTAGGAAAAGATCTCAAAGAAGCCCTTCAGGGCATGACGGGTGAATTTCTATTGCATGACATATGCGTGGGTGAGCCAGGCTTTGGCCAAATTAACTAGTGTGGCACAGCCATTTTTGGAGATGGGAACCTATTCAAGAACATTTATAAGCAAGAAATTATAAAATGATCAATCTTGTCACTATTATAAGAATAAAGTCATCATACACTTGAAAACATTTCAATTTTTAAATGACTCTTTTTATGCATCTATTTTCTAGGAAACATAGATGGTATTGCAAGAGGATCTAGTGTGAACTACTGAAAAAATGCAAGTAATTAATATGATTACTTTTTTAAAAAAATATGATACCATTATTGAACACTCTTCTTAAATCATTTTCGCTGTCATTCATCGGCTAATCATAATGCTGTGTTACGACAAATGAAAATATTCCTGGCACTTTCCTAGCGCAAGTGCAATTTTATCAAAAGGCAAAATGAAAATGGAACTATAAAACATTTCTAAGCACCATCATAATGTCTGCGATCCGAACATCTCGCTCCCACTCAAGGACGAGCTCCACAGGAAAGGAGATTTAGAAAAAAAAAAAAGGTATTTCACAGGGCAATTTTGAATCTATTCTATTGTATGGTAATTTACAAATGCATGTGCTTTGGGGGTTTAGTTAAGTTCACAGATGACTTGTGATATATCCCAGCCACTGGTGCTGAAGGACGTGCTGGGAATACCATTCTAAATTTTATGAAGGCAGAGAAAAAACACACACAAGATTTTCTTCTCTGGAGAAGAGAGAAAAGGCCAGGAAAAAGGGTTAAAAATCAAATTTAGGAATACTTAGGGGGAAGAATAAGCCTCCTGCTAATGAGCTGGATATAACAAGTTTTTCAGCCCTCTTTCGGGGCTTTCCCTCCTGGCTCTTCAGAGTTGCTTAGTAGTTACATCCTCAGCCCGTAGGTACTTCATCTGGTCCCAGCCCTGCACCACACCCCTAGCCTGTGTTGATTAGGACGGCCTCAGACAGACGGCGGGTCTGACCTTTATAGGAGGAGACGGAGGTTACTAGCAATGACCTTGGTCTCTGATTCCACACATTTGACAATCTGTTAGGGACCCCTAAGCAAGTCATCCGTGTGCTTTTATCTAGCCACAAGAGTGTTTCTATTTAATTTCAGAAATCTTATTGCAAGCAAGTAGTCAATACTCTGTTTTTAGTTAAGATTCCTTTTTTGGCTTAATTCAGACAAACCAATGGGGCAAATAAACTGATGTTTTCTCTTGATTCTTCCCTGAGATTTGAACTAATTGTTTTAGCAGTATTTCAATCAGAAACTATAAAAAAAGGGAAAATGGTGCTCTGTGATCAAATGTATTTGAAAAATCCTGCATACCTTTTATAAATAGCCAAAGAACTTGCTAGTGCTGTAAAGGAGAAGCCCTGTAGGAAAGAAACTTATTTATTTAACTCAACTTTTTCAAAATTAACACGATCACTGCCATTTAGGGGGAAAAAGCACAGAGTGCCTATTAGTATGGTCTGAGCAATGCTGCACTAATGACCATACCTTTAGCACTTGGAAGCATTTTTGATCGAATATTTATTAAATGCCCACTTGAAACAGAGAACTTTACTGAATATTTGAAGCACAAGACTAATTTATTTCTTTTTAAAGAAAGCATTTTGTACCACTTTCTAGAATGTAAGTATTGAAGAAATAGCGAACTTACCAGAAAATATAAAGCACTTTCACCATATGACCCTTTAGTTAAAAGCTACAAAAATAACTAACCAAGGTTGTGCTAACAAAATCATCAAGGCATGGGGCCAGAGATGCATCTAACACCAGCGGCTCAAAATCACCCCTTGTCTGGGAGATGCTTGTGTTGTCAATGCATCTGAACACTGCTACGTGATGCCCAGGGTGTTCCAACAGTCACTAAGTCCTTTGATCACTGTCATCTGGTTAGGAAAGTGAACTGATTAGCCTTAGCCCTGTCCTCTTAGCACACTCTGAATTCTTGTTTACAGATCCACCAATAACCAAAAACATACACTCATTGGTACAAACCACAGCAAACCAGGGGAGTAAAAACATCAAAAACTTAATATAATAGCAAATAGAAAACAACTGAGGAGAAAAATGTATGCAGGACACAAGAGATAGTTCATTTGAAGGGAAACTCAACTGGCTCTTCCATAGGGGGAAAGACGCTCAAGGCCATCAAGCACAAATGTTATTCTTCTCAGAGGTACAAATTTTTATCTTATAATGGCAAAATACTAGAAAACTGTAAAAATGAGGGTTTTAGACCACCACCATTGACATGGAGGTAGCACCTGGAAACCTCTTAGAAATGCCAGTTCTCAGGCCCTGCTCCAGAGCCGTGGCATCAGAAACACAGGTAAGTGGCAGGTTTTTAACTCTCCAAATGATTCTCACATACACTCAAGTCTGAGAAGCACAGATATAGAATAAAATACCTGTGAAATTGCTTCAAAGAGAAGCCATCTACTAGTCAAGTATAATTTCAATCTCTACGGACACCACTGTGTAGTCAGGGTGGGGGACAGAGAGATACCTACGAACTGTGAATTTTGAGACAGTGTTCTAAATGTAATGAAAAACACTCGGTGTGCAGCCAGGGTGTGGTACTGGCAAGGCACACCCTTTGGAAAAGTTGTACATTGTGTTGTCTGCTAAAAGCTACTTCAGTTTTATGCCAGTAAAGGAAGAGAAGAAAGGCTGAAGGGCATTCCCGGCAAATAAGACATTATTGGCAAGAGCCTACAGCAGGAAAGACCAGGTCAGAGTTCACATGGGAGGAGGTGGTACTGCAGGACCAGCGTGGCTCCCTGGAGGTATTGCTCAATTTTTACCAAGCCAAATCTCGGTTTTATAACCTGGAGCAGAGCCAACAACCGTACCAGTGATGTAGAATTTTAGTCAGTGACGACTGAAGAGTGGGAACTGGGAGTCAAGCTGTCTTATCATTCCCACCGACATCCCACACAGGTAAAAGATGTGAGGATATATGCTTCGTCAAGATGGGAGGCAAGTTAATAATTTGAAGGAGTATCCATGACTTTTCTAAGAGCTAAGATTTTTGTTTCCTCTGTTCTGCTGGACCATGTCTGGCCCATTTCTGGGGCTGTCATCTGTAATCGTCATGGCTCGGCTGGGTGGGAGATTTACTGTTGAGATATAGGACAATGAGATGACGGCCAGGTACCAGGAGACCAATCAGTGGTCAAGATGGAGGTGAGGTCAGTTTGAACCAGTCTGGCTCTGTTGGGTCTAGTATCTTTGTTTTCATAAAAACTTATCATCATGAGGTAAATCGAACATTTTTATTGCACTCAGTGATCACACCGGAGTGTTGGGTCAGGGCTGGGGAGAACAATAAAGACTAGAGAAAAGAAAAAAAGGGGGATGGCCTGCTGCGGCAGGGGTAGCAAGGACCAAAGACCAGCTGGAAACAGATGGTGGAGCACTGGGACTTGTCACAGTGAGAGCGAAGGCATCTACTGGAGGGCTTCAGGGTGGAACGACATGAGCACCTCCAGCAGGAGTCAGCAGGAGGGATTTGAAAGGGGAAAAGGCTGTGATTAAGGGAGTATGGACAAAAGCTGACCCAGAAATACTGGTAGGCAGGAGTTTAGGGAAGACAGACTGCAAAATACAGTATCTTCCCTAGTCTACGAACTCATCCCCAAGAGGCTGCTTTTTTTTTTTTTCATATAAAGCTGTTTTTCAGTTTCCCCCGACCAAGTAGTTCCCATGTTTCAAGTCTTAAAAGTTAGCACAGTAGATGGACTTCCTCCATCTTGAGGAAGTCCCGGCTTTTTCCAGTTACAAGTGTGTGAGGGAGCCAATCACTGAGAACCATCTCATCGCCTCAGCCCCTGCTTAGGGCTCTGCGCTTGGGGACCCATCCTGGCTTGTTGACCAGGAGCCTTTCTTCCTTCCTTCCTTCCTTCCTTCCTTTCTTTCTTTCTTTCTTTCTTTCTTTCTTTCTTTCTTTTTCTTTCTCTAAGGAGAGCTGTTTGGGGTTCCTCTTGGCTCCTCATTCTCTTTCGTTTGTTTCAATAAACTGTTGCCTGCATTATTTTCAGATCTGCTTTATTATTAACTGCGTGAGAGTCTATATACTTGGGCGCCTGCCCACCACTCCAGTGAGAAAGAATCCTTCACGGGAACGATATGACGCTGGAAACTCAGGCTGCAGTTTAGGCTGGGTGCAATAAAGAGGTTAAAATGGAATTTTTTTTAATTAGGGTTTTTTTTTTTTTTCAATAAAGTGCTTCTCCAGCTTTCCCCTGCTGAAAGAATCAACTGCCACTCCCCAGGCTGGAAACTAGGAGGATTCAACACTTCAAGCACACTGGACCAAAGCTTGGCTTAATCGGCATGTGCATATTTCCTGGTTTTGGTTCTACCTCTTTTATAAGTTGGAATGCTTCAATGAACTGGTGGATTGCAGGGACACACAAAACACAGCAGACTAGCTGTCCTTCCAGTTTGACCAAATTTTAAATAAGCCATTTTTCCCCATTTTAATGAACTTTTCTCCCACTCTTGGTGGCCAGCAGGTGAGCAGAACTGGGACCCAAGATCCAGGCCTTCTCTGAGCCCCACCAGCAACCTGCACAGAGATTTAGGAATACGAGTTGAAACTACAAGCAGATATGAGTGTGGGTGGGCCACTAGGTTCAATAGTTTTTTTTTGTTTTGTTTTGTTTTTTGTTTTTTTTCAAGGTAGGAGGCTGAGGCAAGTTTGGGGTTGAGGTGAAGAAATTTACCAGGAAGAGGCTGATGCAGAAGAAGAGGGCATGGCTGACAGCAGGGCATGCAGAGAGGGCAGGACAAGGGGAGAGCCTCTGTCCTAGCTTAGAGAAGAGACACGTTTAATATGACAGGAGAGAATGTTTCCAGGGAATGTCTTGCAGTGTTAAAACAAAGAAGAAATCCCAAGCACCAGGTGGAGAGGGGAGAAGCAATTTTCTTTCAGATTAAGAACTCTCTGCTCCTCTATGCCTACAGGAGTGATGTGGAGGACTGAAAACTTCCAGATACCCTCCTGACCCTCAAGAGCACTGTACGGACCCAGGAGAGGTGGAGAGCAGCAAAGGAATCACAGGTGTAGAGACGGACATATGTCAGTGATCAACAGAACTTACCAGCCAGCAGCAGACTGCAAATTTCCCACTTAACAGGCTAATGTTTTGTAAACTTAGATCTGTGATTCTCCTTTCCTCTAGCCTATTCCTCTATAAAAGTTTCTGGTACATGGGAGAACTCAGAAAGATGGACTATCTTGGAGAATTATTCTCACCATCCCTCCCAGAGCTAGCTTTGAATAAACCTTTTTCCTATTTATCACAACAAATGATCTCATTAGTGCAGAGAATAGACCAGCCTGGACTTTATGACTTTTGAGTGACTGGCAACAGGTCGAGTGAGGGTCTTACATTTCTTGTAAATCAGAAAGTGGCTCAAGTGTGGCACCTTGAGGAGTGTAATGAGTTTGAACAGTTTTTGAGAAAATGGGAATGTTACTGCCAGTCCAGGCTCACACACTTGCCACCAACTAAGTAAAAAAAAAAAAAAAAAAAAAAAAAAGACTCATTTAGGTAAGTAGGAAAAAGCTTATTTTATTCAAAAGCTAGCTTCAGATGATGACAGACTTTGAATCAGCATCTTCATTTATTTCAGATGATGGGAAGTCTTTTATGCCCCAGTACAAAACTGACTGTTTTCAAATTGAGTTTTTAAATTTTATAAGATGGCTGTCAACTGCCAGATAAGGCTTTGCATATCTATCTCAAATCACGGATCTAAGTTTAAAAAATAAAAGGAAGTTCACAGTCAATGGTGGTACCTTCCTGTTGTTAGTTACCTTGGCCTTGAAGAGAGAGTGTCTTTGTTCTGAAATCACCCTTCTTGGCTACAGCCTGGGATGGGGCTGGGCATGTGTTAGGTAGCTAAGGGAGGGGGGCCCTTTCATCCCAAAGGAAGGCACCTCTTTTCTCTAGGTGATAATTACAGCTTTATGCCTCCTGTTTCCTTTTCTCTTTCCAAAGGGAGGGGATAGATATCTGTTTACTTTCTGGAAAACATAGCCTTTAATTTAAAATACTTTTCTGATGGGCAACCCTTTTGGCACATGTTCTGGTTAGTAGAAGTTTCTATTGCTCCATCTTTTTTCAAATTAAATCATATATATATGCATATGCTTTCCTGCCAGGAAGGGTTGCTAATTCAGGACAGATCTAAGGTCAAAGTTAAGAATTTAGACTCTATATGCTTCATTGTGTGGTATTTGAAGGATTTAGCTTTGTTCGCCTGCCCCCCTTCCAAAAAATCCAAAAGGCTGTAAAGTTGCTAAGTCGAAAACAAAGAAAATAAAGTATATGCTTTTTGCCTCTGAAAAAAAAGGAAGTACACATGCGTGCACACAATTATAGACACCTGCTCTCTTTGTCCTCATCCAATCCCTATTAGAAATCTCCAATGGGCCTCTTACCATAGCCCCTCGCCTGGGCTCCACACCCAGGAATTCGACTTTAGTTCACCTAGGGTAGGCCTCAAGTAGAATAGAATAAATAAAGATAGTTAGAAAGGACTCAAGGGAAAGCATAATATATATATTGTACTTTTGCTGGTGGCACAGGTCTGTAATCCCAGCACTCTGGGAGCATATGACCGGAGGACTGCAAGTTTGAGCCCAGCCTGGGCAATTTAACAACTGAGCGAGAGTCTATCTCAATATAAAAACAAAATATAGGCTGAGGCTGCAGCTCACTGTGAATGCCTTGAGTTCAATGTCTAGTACTGCAATAAATCAAATAAATCTACTTGTAAGAAGACTACGACTTCAGGACACACAGTTACTGCCAGGTATTCATGTCTGCACTCCCTAGGCTTGTTTATATGATTCTTCTCTTCCTCGCCCATCACACCCAAAATCCTTTAAATACACTATTAGTCCACAAATCAGCTCAGCTGATAAAGGGAAAAACCTGACCTTAGTTATAGAAACAGATTTAGGGAGTTTAAAAACTGTTCGGCACCATCGGGGATTCACTTTTAGGTATGGCACCTCTCGGTGATTTATTTTCAATACTAAGGATCAAACGCAAGGCCTTACGCATTCTAGACAAGTGCTCTACCCTGAGATATACCTCCACCCCTCTGGGCGCCCTGCAAGGAAGCATTCCCTGAAAGATGGCTGGGCAGCGCACGGAAGGAAAGAACTCAGTGGAACTGGGAGATGGGAAGCTTGGCCATGAGAACAGGAGCCAGGACACCCATGCAGCACAGACAGCATGGTTCAGGAGAGGACATGCTGCAGGACCAAGATGCTGTACCTGGATGTGTAGACCAGCCAGAGCTGGAAGGTGTGAGACTTAACAGAAAACACAATTTTGCAAGGAGGCAGAGGACAGTGTTCTCATCTGTCCTTAAGGTTGAAAGGTTGAGGCGTTTGTACCGATCCAGAAACCCTCTCCAGAACACTTATTTCTTCCTGAGGACTTAATATCTGAATAGTTCCAATGGCACAGAATCCTCCAGAATGTAACCTGGGATGCTAGGGTCATGGAACAGTAAGCTAAAAAACTGCACTGCAGCTGGACATGGTGGTATACACCTGTAAGCCCAACTGTCTGAATGGCTGAAGCAGAAGAATCACAAGCTCAGGCTCAGCCTAGGCAACTTAGTGACTTAGTAAGACCTTGTTTCAAATTAAAAAAAAAAAAAGGGCTGGGGGTAGAACAGTAAAAGAGTGTGATGGCCATAGGTTCGATCCTCACTACCACTAACAAACAAACAAACACACACACACACAAAAAACAAACTATATCCTATACCCAAGAAATTTTGAGAAATTCTGGGTAAACAAAGTTCCACTGATATTTTTTGAAACCAAAACTTCTTAGGTCTTTTTATGCTAGTAAACAGCCTTTAATTCCAGAGAACAACAAGAATTGAAAGCTTCCTATTCTTGGGGACCTTTGTGTCCTGGGCCACCTGGTAGAACTAGCATTCTCACGTGTTTGTTAGGAAACAACCGTTTGTCCATGAGAATGGAAAGCAGTCCCACCACTTCCATCCATCTTTGCTCATGGTAAACCAAGAGTTACTTCAGTGATATCTGTGGCCTTATCTCTCCCTCCCTGGCACATTCTACCTGCAAGTTTGTACTAGTTCTTGATTCTCACAATACACAATAAAGATCCTTCAATGGAATACCACTTTCAATGAGGCTCTATAACCTATTATTTTAACATGAACGCTTAGCTGGGTAGCACAAGTTCTTTCCTTGAAAAACAAAACAAAACCAACTTTCTGTGCAACAATGAAACAATAATGAAACAATAATGTCACCAAAAAAAGACTGTCATTCACACCAGAATGAGGGATGGGCCCTGGTGTTGCCCCACCTGATGGAACGGCACAGGGTCACCTGAACAGAAGTGTTCTGAAGAACTGATTCTTAGGAGGAAATTATCCATGATGTACAATGTCAAAAGAGACTAAGATGATTTAAAGTGGAAAGGTTGGCGTGACCCAGCCTTAACTGGGACAATGCCTCAGAAGCAGCTGTATCTTTCTTCTGAGCAGCAAAAGTGAAATGGGAGCAAAGAGGTCCTGTACTAACTGCACGTTCCCTGTGGGCTTGGGGAGGACAAGCAGAGGTGTTACGATATGGGATTTTGTAACAAGTCACAGGTAAAGTCATTTGACAAGGATTTTAAAAAATGAGAACCACTAATACAAGCTGCCCTCTAAAAAAACTATGAGGAGCCAAGATCAAGCCCGCTGTCATCAGTGCCCGTATTATGAGGATAGGAATCCACAGAAAAGATTATCTGTGTTTCATGGGGCAGTGCACACCTGTAATCCCAGCTCTCAAGTTTGATCCTACCCTGGGCAACTTAGTGATTTAGTGAATCCCTGTCTCAAAATAAAATAAAATAAAAAGAGGAGTGGGGTGGGGCTGGGGATGAAGCTCACCAAGAAGGCCCAGGGTTCCATCAATATTATAAAAAAAAGAAAAGAAAAATTTGCCATCTGAATGATCAGAAAGAACCCTGAATGCCAGAGTATACAAGCAGAGTTTGGAAAAAAAAAAAAAAGCAGAGGTGAATGTTTCCGCCCACTACATGTTTCTCTTGCATTTCTATGGGCACCCAACCCTGCACTCTTCGAGTCATTCTGAACCACACATCTGATTGCGTGGCACCAGGCACCAACAGCAAAGTTCACCCCTCCTCCCATGGAGCCATATCTCCTGCCGACTCACCAGATATCTCTGTACTGCCGAGATTTTGAGATTGTGATAGGAGGCTCAGAAATGCCATGGGGAAAGGAATGAGGAACAAGTATGTGTCCGAATCACTGCCTGTGCACTTGGCTAGAACTCCCTCATTAACTAGGGCTACTGAGCTCCACCTAGCTCATCAGTGCCCAGTGTGAGCCTATCATGGCAGAGCCCACCTTCGTGTTCAGAATGGTGATGATTACATCTTTTTTTTTTTTTTTTAATTGAGACAGGGTCTGATTCTGTAGCCCGGACTAGTCCGAATTCACTATGTAGATCCAGCTAGCCTTCGACTCATGGCAATCCTCCTGCCTAAGCCTCCTAAGTGCAGGGATTACAGGCACGCATCACCATGCCCAGCTTGGTGACTCCATCTTAATTCTACTCACTGATCATGAGTTTAGTAACTTCTGCTTTGGGCTGAAATGCTAAGACCAAAACTGAATAGCTTAATAGGATTCCCTGGAATCTACCCTCAGGATTAATTCAGCTACATGCCTGCAATGGAAAGCAGAAAGACAATGATCCCCATGAGTCAGTGGCCCCGTAAGTTGTGAAGCTTGTGTTAGGATGAGAATCCCTGATCTTTTGAGCTCCTCTATTCTGAGATTATCCTCACACAGGACAGCTGCAGAGTGACCTTGTCTGACTAGACCAGGAAGAAGAATCATTATAGCAGTGAGATTTTCTGACCCGTCACTTTTTCTACAGGTGAAAAAGCTATTGAAAAAAAAAAGTATTAACCAGATGGCCATATCCAGAGGAGAATCTAGGTGAGAGAAAGGGACAGGGGGAGATGTTGGGAAACCAAGGTTATTGAAAAAGAGCCTGCAGGAGATGAATCTGTAGGCTGGATTAGAAACAGCAGCCTTGGAGGAAACAATTTTAGCTTGAAATCTGGGCAAACTTAGGGTCCAAATAGAAAAGGGTTCAAGTAGAAAAGTTTCTCCAGGTGTGCAGACGCCACCGGGGAAAAGCACCGTCATAAAAGTAAGCCGTCTCTGCAAGTGACCTACTAACCATGGCCACTTTCGTGGCACATAGACAGAGTTGAATAGTTGTAACTGGTACCAAATGGTCCTGGGCCCTAAACCACTCCCTGTCTGGCCCTGCACAAGAGACGTCCCCCCACCTAGACCCTGCCTCGGAAGCTGGCCTGATTTGAACAAGAGGCACAGGCTCTGCCGCACAGGTGGCTTGTGGCAAATACAGGCCCATTAAACACATTCCTGCTCGCGAGCCAAGGCCATTCCCGATTCACAAATGACTGAGCAAAAGGCATGGCAGCTCCAAGTCCTCTAAGTAGCAGGGGGCACTGAAGGAGTACGCTAAGGATGCTAGGGGTGCTGTGCTATGTCCTGGTTATGTCCTTGGGGGGAAGCTGCATACTCTGTGCAGGGAGTGGTCCAACACTACTCCCCCAAAGGGCCTGAGCTTTGGAGACACCTCTGAGAAGCTGAGAGGCACCCCAAGTTCTTCTAAGAGTAAAGAGACATATTTTGAAAAGTGGCATGTACTGGTTGATTTATTAAAGTATGCTTATTTGAGCACCAAGGGATTGTCCTGGATGTCACTCTCGGCAATCTTTCTGTAAGCACATGAACATGTACACATAAACACACAGCTATGATTTGTTAATGGCTCAAATTGGTATACACACACCCACACAGGTTTTTATATAATTTATGCCAATAATTTAACAATACAATTTACATTCCATGATTGATGGGAAAGTATCCTTCTATAACTCCTGTGTGCAGTAACAAGCAGATCTTTCCACACACGGCTGACTTCATTTTAAAAATAAACTGTAACCAAGACTTATTTTCCCTGCAAAACTTGTCAGATAAGGTCTTTCAGTCCGGCCATAGCATGACAGGCACTTGTCCAAGCCCACTGCAGAAGATCAGAGGAGGAATACTCCCTCCCAGACCGTATGTGACAGGGACAGGTCATCCTTGCCACAGGTCATCATAACCCTTCCCGGGCGCCAGGTTACCTTTCCTGAGGGTCCCGCGGTTTCTGAGGGTCTCACGGTTTCCTTTCCTGAGGCTCTCGCGGTTTCCTTCGGCCGCTCTGTTGACCTGATTCTGCTCTGGCTCGATGGCGGACCCCTGGTCGTCCAGCTCGTCTTCGGTTTCGTCATCGCTGTAGGGAACCACTTCGTCATTAGGCTGGGAATCCTCATCAAATGTTGTCTCTGAGTCTCCTTCTGTGTTCATTCTGCTGGCAAATCGAAACTACCTGTTGGCAAACAAAGGGATGACCGCGTGAATCCCGACTCGTGCCCACGTTTTGGTTGAATCTTGCCTACTTCAGGTTACAGTGCCCCTTTCAGAGCCTCATCTCATTGCCATGCAAATACTTTAGAACAGTAATCCAAAAGTTCGACCTGATGTGCAAACAAGAACAGAACACTCGATATTGTTTAAGTCCTTAGGTAAAAACATATCAGCAAACCTGTTTTACATTATTATTGTTTTTTGTTCTTTGGTGCTAGGGATCAGACCAGTGATTCATGCTTGCCAGGCAAGCATGCCACTACAGCGACACCAACCCTCTAGATCCCCAACTTTAGGCAGTGTCTTAAATTGAGACTGTACAGTGAAACAAATTTAGTGGGTCACACCAGCATTAACACAAAATGAAATAAGACTAAAAAATACCAGCATATAATTCACATAGTGCTGTTTGGTAAAATTTTACACAACTGACACATATACACATTTCTTTACACTGTGGCATTCATGGAACTGAATTTCTTACAACAGGTGGTGGCAGCATTGGCAAACCACTGTGATGCTAATCCTCTTAATTTTAATTGCGTGACATATTTTAAATACAACCTTGGATCCTCCAACTTTACTAATGACTTTCAGGGAACACTCCCTCATCTTTCTGTCTTCCTACTGACCACAGCCCAATCTTCCTCTCTAGAATACTTGTGTCTATTGCTGTACAAAGCGTCCCTATGCATAGGAGCAAGGACACTCTTAACTTCATTTATATTGGGAAAATATTTACACTCATCCTCCAGATTACTGAGGACAGACAAACAGCCTGGCATTATTTACATGGCATCGTCCTGCCATGTACTCAGCAGTGACTAACAGACACTCTTATTTATTTAGTGTTAACTGTGTGCTGGGCCCTGTGTTAACAGCTTTTACAGACATTGGTCCCTTGAAGCTTCCCTCATCATGCCGGCGAAAATGTTACTGTTATTTGGTCTCTAAAGAGAAGAAAACCAAACCTTTCTGACATTTAATAACTAGTACAATAATTATTGAAAATTTGCAGCAAAACCAAATATTTTCTAAGGAGAATTTAGAAAAAAATTACATATTTTAGTGGAATAAAAGCTGTCTTAAGTACAACTACTTAGATGGTTCGTGTTTTATACCAGTGAGCATCTTGGATATCTGAAATAATTTTTAAGCCTACAAATGCGCACTTAGAAAGTTTTCAAGTACTCACATGGAGATTTTTGTCCAGTATTCCTCAAAATAGTAAAAGCCCGAAGTAACTTGGATATGCAATGACTGTGCATTGTGGCTGGGGATATGGTTAAAGTGCCTGCCTAACATGAGTGAGGCCCTGGGTTCAAATCACCAGCACCTCATAAAGATTAGGTGAGTGTGTTGATGCACGTATAAAATCCCAGCCCTGGGGAGGCTGAGACAGGAGGATTGCCATGAGTTCAAGGCCACCTTGGACTATATAATGAGACCAGGACAAGCTGGAATACAGAGTGAAACCATGCCTCAGAAAAAAAAGATAATGATGGTGAATTATGTAAACTAATTGTGGCACCTTCATACTCTAGGACCGTACACACCAATTTAGACTGTGAGTACTAACGGTGCTGTAAAAATCCAAATGCATTAAGTTCACGTGTAGGGATCAGCCCCAGCTGTTCACACAGAATTTCTATAGTCGGTGAGCATTATTTTCACTGAGACAATGCATCCACTCAGTTGGTAGGTATGGTAAGTGCTTGATTAACACAAATGATCATTATTTTAGCTATTATTTTCAAAATTAGAAAAATGTATTTTCAAAAGCAAATAAAAGGAAGAGTCCCTCTAAGCTTCTCCATCTCCAAATTCACTTCTAAAATGCATCATTTCTCATTGAGAAGCTAAAATTGGACTGTTATTCCTTCAAAAACGCAAATATGCTTAATGGGTGTACTAAGTGCAGGCATGAAACTTCTGCTTTCTGAGCATAATTCCATTCATCTCCCTTTCCTCCTCTTTTGGTACAAATGCCAATATCCAATAGACACATCTACTTGTGGCTTTGTTTTAGTTTCCAAGTGCAGCACATTCCTTCTTCCAGATTGTTGTAGCTTTATACACGACTATTTCTTGCAATTCTACGTGTGCTTAGCCTTACTTATGTCTTTGCAGTAAGTGTCATTTGTGCTCCAGTTAATATCTATATGTAATTCATTCTCATTTAGAAAGTCTCAAACTCTTAGAGGGAAACTTTCACCAGGAAACTTTCAGAATGAAAATAAGAAAAATGGTCACCACATACTGAGCTCTGCTCTGGCAGAATGGGGCAATGTGTGAGGTAGATATTATTATCCCATTTTACAGATAAGGATCCTGAGGCTCAGTGGTAAGTGGCAGTTAGGATCTTAGCTCTCTCTGTTATGGGCGGGTGGGTATACAATCTTCAAAGCTGAAAAGCACCATATAGAAACATGTTATTGTAAGACAGACATAATTTTAACCATTGTCTTAGTTCACTTTTCTCTTGCGACATACAAAAGAGCATCTGAGATTAGATGATTACTAAATAAGAGAGGTTTATTTAGCTCACAGTTGTAAAGGTTGGGAAGTCCAAGAGCAAGTCACCCACTGCTCAGGTTCCTGGTGAGGGTCTTCCTCCTGCCTGAGGTCATGCAGAGAGTATCACAGGGCAGGTCAGGCCACCTGGGCTGCTGGCATCTCTCCCTAGAAAACCACTAACACCATCCTTTATGGTCTCCTCTAATACTAATTATCTTCCAACTATCCCACCTCCAGATACCCTTAGCATATGACATTAGGATCACCTTTAGAACACATGAAGTCTGAGGAACATACCCAAGTGATAGTGGTCAGTTTTCAATGCAGAGTCCAGTGGCAAGAAATGTCTTATAGAAACATTTGGTAAGCATGCATTTTTATCACTGCCACCATCTTGAAGATGTCCATTTGCATGATTATCACATAGGACAGTGTGCAAGGCAGGAAGATTGCCACGAGTTCTAGGGCAGCCTGTGCTACTTAGTAAGCTCAGGACCAGCCTGGACTACAGAGTGAGACACTGTCTCAAAAGAAGAAGAAACCAAAGCAATATTAAGTGACAAGACAAAAGCCAGTGGTCCTACAATGCTAGACATCAAGTTACAATTCAGAGCAACAAGGATAAAAGCTATATGGTCCTGGCACAAAAACAGACAGACTGACCAATGGAGCAGAACTGAGGATGCAGGGACAACCTCAAGTATGCTCAGTTACCTGACTTTTGACAAAGGGGGGGAAAACATATATATATACACACACACATACATACATACATACTGGGAAAAAGCCTCTTCAGTAAATAGTGCTGGAACAATTAGTTATCCACATGCAGAAGAATGAATTTAGAAATATACTATCAGCATGTATCAAAATCAAATCAAAGTGGATCAAAGAATTAGATAGTAAAATGGAAACACTGAACCTTAAAGAGGATAAAATAGGCAAAAATCTAGAAGATTTAAGTATAGGCAAGAACTTTCTTAATAGGACACCTAAAGTGAAAGAATTAATCTCCAGAATCATCAAATGTGACTATATTAAATAAAAAGTTTCTGCACAGCAAAGGAAACTATCAACAGAGTAAAGAGAGAACTGATAGAGTTGGAAATAATTTTATCACCTACACCTCAAACAGAAGGCTAATAACCAGAATATATAGAAACCGAATAAAAGTAGACCCCTCAAAATCAAAGACCCTATTTAAAAGTAGGCAACCGAAATGAATAGGCAGTTCTGATGAAGAACTTCAAACGGCCAGCAAATACATGAAAAGATACTCAACTTCCTCAGTCATTAGAGAAATGCAAATCAAAACGTCACTAAGATACCATCTTAACCCTGTGAGAAGGGCACATATCCAGAAGTCCTCAGTGATCAGCAAACAGCAATCAAGGCTGGCAAGGTTGTGGGAAAGAGGAACCCTTTTACACTAGTGAGCGTCTAAACTGGTACAGCCACTATGGAGAGCAGTATGGCTGAAAATAAATATTCCACTTGATCTAGCAATACCTCTTCTTGGTATCTTCCCCCAAAAGTTCAAAGAGATGTATGATAGAGACACATATATGTCCACATTTATAGCAGCACAACTAACAATAGCTAAATTGTGGCAGACACCAAAATACTCATCAACAGACCAATGAATACAAAAATTATGGTCTATGTATGCAATGGAGCACTACTCTTCCATAAAGACACCCAGATTTGAGGCTCTTGTAGGTAAATGGACACAACTTGAGGCCATCAAGCTTAGTGAAGAGAGTCACATGCAGAAGGTTGAATATTGTATGGTTTCTCTAATATAAGAAACCCAGAACACAGGCATTCTATAGAACCAAATGATGTGATGGTGGGAGTTAGGGGGGATGGGGAGGGCGCCTGAGGGCCGAAAAGGGGAAGGGATGGGATCGTAATGTTGACACAATTTATATGTGCACAAAATACCCAAGTTTATTGGAACTGGTGTGTATTATATAATATTTATACATACTAATAAAAATGGGGAAAGAAGAGGAGGAAATAATAATAAGAAGAAGAAGCACAGCACAGCAGCAGCAGCAACTCCAAAGAACTCTCTCCCTCTATGTGCAGACTGAGAAGAGGCCACGTGAGAACTCGGCACGAAGGCAGCAATCCACAAGCCAAGGGACTGGCATCCTCACCACAACTAACACTGTTGGGACTTCCTATTGGAACTTACATTCTCCAGATCCATGAGAAAAAGAAACAACCAGTGTTGATGCCACCCAGGTTATGGTATTTTGTATGGCAACCTAAGGAGACTGACACAGCATGACTCCACACTGAGTTGTAAAGCAAAGCCACACTCTTCCCCTGAGCTGCATCCCAAGCTCTGCATACTCCTATAACTTCCTTCTTGTTTACTATACCTGAGCCCTCTGGCCCATGTTTTTTAGTTCCTTAAGCAAACAAGGCCTTCCTGCCTCGGGCCCTTCGTATATGCTCTTCTTGTAGCAGAAATGCTTTTCTCCCAGTCCCTTACATGACAATTTCTCATTCATGTGTGTGACAGTGCATGTATGTATGTATGACTACAGATTAAAACCAGGGTCTTTGCACTGAGCTACATATTAGCCCTTGTCTATTTTTTTTTTTTTTTTGAGACACACCTTACTAAGACATTAAATTACCCAGGCTGGGCTCAAACTTGCAATGCTCCTCCTCAGCCTAAGTTTTGTTCTTCTTCTGTTCAATTTTTTATTTCTGCAACATTGAGGATTGGACGCAGGGTCTCACGCACATGAGGCAAGTGCGCTAGCACTGGGTTACATCCACAACTCCATTTCACGTTCTTTAGGTCCCAATTTTAAAATCCCCTTCTCCTGGTGCCATTGGACAGATATCTGCCATTATCTGCTACCACTGGCCTGTTGACCACTGACACTACTGTTTCCTTCCTAAGACCACAACTTATAAATATACAATTTATATTTCCTGGCTTATCATCCGCCTGCCCCTGTGGACCACAGGCTGGGTAAGAACACAGCCCAGTTTGTGAATGCGCAGCATCACACAGCTGACATTCAACAAGAGAAAGAGCAAACAAGCCATCCACAAATCCCTGAGGCCTTAGGGAGCTGGCTGCTACCCGAGCTCCTCGCCGTCTCTCCATAGTTCACACGGACTACACGGAAATGGGTCCAAGCAGTCACTGGATTAACGGAAAATGTTTGCTTGAAGACAGTAAGAGGGATTGCAGGAGGAGTCAAGTTCAGAAGTCCCGAAAGAAGGTGATTTTTATGACTCTGACTTAAGATTTTGCTAAGTAAACAAATTGGTATCAGACTCTGGTAAGGAATTGAAGATGCTAAAGGTGAGGACTTACTGATATTTTTCTTACTTATCAAAATAATCCATTCCGTTCTATAGTGTCTGCCTCAGAAGAGGCAATTTTGCCTCTCCTCACAAGGCTTACAGTCCAATGATATCCTGGGGCCAAATTTCATCCTTAGTACCTTACTGGAACACACTCTTGCTCCATCATGTGGTATTATGTATGGCTGCCTTAGCACCACAAAGGCAGAGCAGAGTACGGTAGCTTATGATGGAGAACATATGCGCTCAAAGACTGACGTTCTATCGGGCCCTTCATAGAAAAATGTGTTGGTGGGCCTGGTGGCGCGGGCCTATAATCCCAGCACTTTGAGAGGCCAAGGTAGAAGGATTCTTAAGTTTGAGTCCAGATGAAGGTCCTGTGTTTAAGCCTGAGTACGACACACACACACTACACACACAAGAAAGAGAGAGAGACAGGAAAAAAATGTTGACTCTGGGGGTAAAACAAAAAATAGTAAGAGACAGCAGCAAACCAAGTGCTCGATATTGAATGCCCACAGCCAGTCTAAATTGGTATTGACCTGGGTAAATCATGCATGCAGCAGGAAGTGAGCAGAGGAGAAATGTCCCTAAGTAATACAGTTGCCCTACTGACTGGGGCATTACCCCTTCCAGTGTCTCAAAGCAGTGTAAATAGGAAAGACATAGAGAGCACAGGGCCATCTTGCCTTCATACAAGGATGCTGTGGTCGTCACCTGTCACACATCCACTACCAGTTTGATAGGGAGTTTTATTAATTCATGGACTTACGCATTGAAAGAAGTGAATCACTGTAGCAAGTGGGCAAAAGATTCATCAGCTTTTTAAAACAATTCATTACTGAGATATAGCATTCAAGGATTTTCTGGTTACACACCTTTTGAAGCTATCTTTAATTAGCTTAGCTATAGAAAACTCCCAACTATTTCACATGGTTCTATAAATATATCTGTTTAAAAGATGTATTGTGTGTGTCTTAAAAGTGAAGCCTGGATCTGGAGAAACAGTGGAGTTGTTAGAGTGCTTGCCTAGCAAGTGTGAGGCCCTGAGTTCGATTCTCCAGCACCACATAAGCTGGGCGCAGTGGTACACCTGTATAATCCCAATTGCAGGAATGGTGGAAAGCTGAGGCATGAGGATTGCCACGAGTATGAGGCTGGCCTGGGCTTCATAGTGAGTTCAGGAATAATCTGGACTATAGAGTGAGAACCTGTCTCAAAAAAAGAGGCCTCATTTGATTTGTAAAAGATACTATTCGATCAACTAAGTATGCAATTTTACATTTAAAAAGTTTAAAAAATCTTCGCTAGGAATAAAAATTTACTTAATTCAAATCCACTTATATCCTTTTCCAAGCATCTCACTCCTGGTAGCATCCCAACAAAGATGGCAGAAAAGTTACCATTTCAAAGGGCTGGACGGTCACAACAGGGAGAAAGCATTTCTTCCTTTATACTCCACGGTGCTGGGGACTGAAGCCAGGACCTCTCACACGCCTGGCCAGGGCTGTGTCGCTGAGCCACATCCTCGCCTCATCTGTAGAGCATTCACATCCCAATGCTCACGGCCACCACAGAATGAACCCCACCAAGGCTGGAATGCGAGTGGGAGAGTGGCAGTTCCACTGCGCACCAGCATGCCGCAGAAAGTGCAAGCGATGTGGGCCAGCACCAGACTTGGGTGTGTTATCTAATATTTTGGAAGCATGTTTCCCACAGGCAAAAAAAAGCAGGCAGAATGCTACTTCACATACTAAAGGTTAAAGCTGTGAACGCCCTCGGCAGTGTCTCACAGACAGTGTGGCGGGAATGCTGAATTCCATCACGCTGTTCTTAAAAGATAAAGACTTTCTCAAGAGAAAGGATTCTAAGACTAAATCTACCATGGAGGGAGGGAACACCTCAGTCTTCAGTCCCCTCCCCAGAAAGGAAAGCCTTTATACATGGAGTGGGCAGAGCCTGGCAGGTTACTGGTAGACGGTACCAGAGGCTTGGATGTGGCTTGTCCCCCAGCAGTCCATTTGTTGGGTCCTTTAAGAAGTGAGGCCTAGAGAGAGGTCCTTGGGATGGCAGATGCCTGCTCTGGGAAGGGAATGAGGGATTTCTCGGGAGGCTCTAACTCTCTTGAGAGGGTTGTTATAAAAACCTAAGCTTGGGGCCACCCAACGTTTGCCTGGCTTCCCTTTTGAGATGTGATCGCACACTGGCTCCCACACTTGTTCCCACTGTTGCCGTGTACCATGCTATACAGCCACGCGAGAGGCCTTGCCAGAACCTGCCCCACGGCATTTGGGGATTTGTGGCCTCCCAAAGTGTACCCTAAGCAAATCTTAAAGTCAGCCCATCTCAGATATTTTGGCACAGTGAGAGAAAGTGAGTGTGCTGGTTTCTGTATTTCTAGAGCACAGTGCTCAGGACTCGGCACTTTCTCCCTCCTTCTCTCCCGCACTATCTTCACGTAGGCAACACCCCGGGTCGGGCCTGCCTTCACGCAGCTGGGCCAGTCGGCTTCCTCTCTCCCAGAATGCCCGTCTTCACCGCTCCCCTGATGTCCCAGGGTTTGTGGACTCCGGAGGTTTTTGCAGCCTGCCTAAAAACAGTGAGAGGTAGTGGGTAGCAGAAACCAAGAGGCAGCACTTAAGATCATAGTATGGTACTGGGTCGTCCCAACTTTTAAGCAAGTGGTAGAACTCAGGAGACTGAGGTCGAGAACTGCAAAGAACTCAAGGCCAGCCTGGGTTACACAGTGATTTCAGGACCTGCCTGGACACTGAGACCCTGTATCAAATAAAGCAAGAAAGAAAGAAAGAAAGAAAGAAAGAAAGAAAGAAAGAAAGAAAATAGAATCAAGATAGTCAAAATGACTATATTGCCAAAACTGAAAAGCAGATTCAAGGCAATTCCTATCAAAATACCAATAATTTTTTTTTTTTACAGAACTTGAAAAAATAATTCTTAAATTCATGTGGAACCAAAGGAGACCTAGAATAGCCAAAGCAATCTTGAGTAACAAAACTAAGGCAGGAGGCATTACAATTCCAGACAACAGGTTATACTATAAAGCAATAGTTATAAAAACTATATAGTACTGGCACAAAAACAGACAGGTAGACCTGTGGAACAGAATTGAGGATGCAGAGGCAAACTCAAATACCCTCAGCTACCTAATCTTCGATAAAGGAGCCAAAAGCATGAACTGGAAAAAGGACAGCTTCTTCAACAAATGGTGCTGGGAAAATTGGACATCCACATGTAGAAAAATGAATGTAGACACACACCTGTCACTGTGCACCAAAACTGAATCAAAGTGGATCAAAGATCTAGATATTAAAACTGAAACACTGAACCACCTGGTAGACAAACTAGGAAAGCATCGAAAAGAAATAGGTGTAGGCAAGAACTTTCTTAACAAGACACCAAAAGCAAAATAAATAAATAAATAAAATAAAATAAAATAAAATAAAATGCCCCAGAACTAACAAATGGAATTATGTCAAAATAAAAGTTTCAGCACCAAAGCAAAGGAAATTATCAAGAGTGTAAAGAGAACCAACAGGATGGAAAAAAATATTCACCACCAATACCTCAGATAGGAGGCTCTTATCCAGAATATAAAAGGAACTAAAGAAAAGGAAGCCCCTCAAAATCAAAGACCCAATTGAAAAATGGGGAAAAAAAATGAATAGGCAGTTCACAGATGAAGTTCAAATGGCCAATAAATACATGAAAAGATGTTCAACATTCTTATCCATAAGAGAAACGCATATCAGAATATCACTAAGATACCATCTAACTCCAGAGAGAATGGCATATATCAAGAACACAGACAGCAATCAGTGCTTCGAGGCTGTGGGGAAAAAGGAACCCTCCTGCACTGCTGGTGGGAATGTAAACTGGTACAACCACCGTGGAAAGCAGTATAGAAATTCCTCAAAAGACTGGAAATAAATATCTCCTTCGATCCAACGATACCTCTTCTGGGAATTTTCTCAAAAGGATTAAAAACATATGACAGAGATACATGTATACCCTTGTTCATAGCAGCACGACTAACAAAAGCTAAAATGTGGCAGACACCAAAACATCCACCAACAGACCAATGGATACACAAATTGTGGCATTTATACACAATGGAATACTTCTCATCTATGAAGACAGACAGGTTGGAGGCTTTTGTAGGTAAATGAAGGCAACTTGAGACCATCATGTTTAGTGAAGTGAGTCAGAAGCAGAAGGTGAAATATCGAAATAACAGCCATTATATTTGAGTACGTGGCTACCGACACCCATGAAGTGACTCTTCTATTCCCTTTGCAGAGGAGAAATCACGAAAGAAGAGCAAAGGGCAACAGAGAATTAGTCTTCTGCCTTGTGGACCCCAAATCCCAGCACACTGGGAGGCTGAGGCAGGAGGATCACAATTTGAGCCCAACCTGGACAACTTAGCAAGAACCTGTCTCAAAAAGAAAGAGATGGGGCTGGGACCGTATCTCAGCGTGAAGGCCCTGAGCTCGGTCCCCGGCACTACAAACCAAACTAACTAGCACCACCAGATTCTGAAGTAAAGGAAGGAGACACAAACCTCTGTTGCTATTACAAGGTTTCTAAATGCAAATGAAGGGGAAATGGAACAAAAAAGTTGAGTTTGTCACAGCTAGAATGAAATGATGTGTCCGCACTCACACCAGCACGGAGCTGAGCGGCTGGGAAGGCCCAAGATCCCCAGCCAGGGGCATCTTTGTGGTATGACTCGGCTGTGTCCAGGGAGACCCAAGCTCACTTAGGAAGACCCACCAGATTCACTTTTGCTCATTCTTCATTTTCATTTTACTCATTTATTATGATTAAAGATAAGGCTGTACAATATTTAACATAATATATGTAAGGGTTGTATTTTATGTCTTTTTTATATGTTGCTCCATATTAAATAGAATAAGTTACAATTCTAGTAGACAGACCCTAAGATAGACTCTAATGATACCACTTTCTGGTTTTCAGGCCTCTTATGGTTTAGATCTAAAATGCCCCTTACCCCAGCTGGGCCTGGGACTGGAGGCCTGGAATCCCAGCACTGAGAGAGGCTGAACAGGCAGACACCAGGTTCAAACTTTTTTTTTTTTTTTTTTTTTTTTGAGACAGGGTTTCACTCTGTAGCCCAGGCTGTTTCTGAACTCACTATGTAGCCCAGGCTGACCTTGCACTCATGGCAATCTTCAGCCTCCCTAGTGCTGGAATTACAGGCATGCACCACCACACTGGCTTTACGTGGTACTGGGGAATCGAACCCATGCAGGGCCTTGTGCTTTAACCGCTGTGCCATTCCTCCAGCCCTACAGGTTCAAACCTAACTTGGGCAATTTAACAACTTAGTGAGACCCTATCTCAATATAAAAATAAATACATAAAGACAAATTTTTAATGGACCCACCAGATTCACTTTTGCTGGGGATATAGCTCAGTACAAATGTCCTAGGTTCAATCCGTAGTACCACACACACACAAACACACACACACACACACACACAGAGCTCTCCCCATGAGTGTGGGGTAGATGCAGCACCTTGCTTCTAACCAACAGATGGGCACAGATAATGAGATGTCACTTCCATGAGTCGGCTACAAACACTGACCTCCTTCTTGCTCTCTCCCCTTCTGGCTTCGATGAAGCAGCTGTCTACAGGGACACGGAATCCAGAGCATCTAGCAACAGCCAGAGAGGACTGGGCCCTCAGGCAAACAGCCTTCAAAGAAATGAGAGTTTCACCAGAAGCCCGCGAACTTGGGAGCAGATCCTTCCTCATTCCTGCTTTCAGTTGAGATACTAGCCAGGCAGATGCCTAAATTGCCATTGTACGAAACCCTGAAGCAGATCCAGTTAGTCCACGCTTAGTCACCCGGCCCATAACTGAGATAGTGCATCTGAGTTAGTTAGGCTGCTAAGTTTAGGAGTAATTCGTTATGCAGCAGTTGACAATTAATACATATACCACTAACCACAGTGGTAATAATTCTATGATAAGATGCCTAATGTGGACACTATTACTTCCAAGCTATTCCAAACAAAAGACTCCATCTAAAAGGCAGCGGGCACCTTCTCTATTTTCCTGATTTATCCAGACGCACACTCTACCCTGTTTGGACTCTGCCCAATATTCCTGAAAGCAAAATCTGACAAGCCAGATGGCAGTTGTAATTACACAAAGAATCTCATGAAGCACTAGCAATAAAACGTATCTAAGATCTAGATTAAATTTAAACTTCATACTGTTATGGAAGCAACACAATTACAGTTCCTAGCACCAACAGGAATGTATAAATATATATCCCAATCAGAACTTAAAAGCCTAGAAGGCTAAGAGTAGAAACTAAACTAAAAAGCCATCAGGGTCCTCACCACAGAGACAACTCAGCCAGGACCTTTGCTCATGATGGTTCAGAT
Source organism: Ctenodactylus gundi (assembly GCA_004027205.1). Classification (NCBI taxonomy): domain Eukaryota; kingdom Metazoa; phylum Chordata; class Mammalia; order Rodentia; family Ctenodactylidae; genus Ctenodactylus; species Ctenodactylus gundi. The sequence continues at coordinate 261,733 of PVKB01002311.1, forward strand.
CTATGACAGAAAGGCTTCCACCGGTGGTGGTGGCACACATCTCCACTCCCAGCGCTTTGGGAAGCTGAGGCAGGAGGACTGCTAGTCAAAGCACAGCCTGGGCAATTTAGTGACTTCGCAAGACCCTGACTCCATACTAAAAAGGGTTGTGGAAATACAGCTCAGTGTCAAGGCCGTGGGTTCATTCCTCAGTATTAGGGGGGAAAGCTTACCATTTTCTAATCCTCAGCATCAAAGTCAACCACTGAAAACAGTGCAGGGGAAATCTCACCGCTTTGGTCTTTGAGAGAAGAACAATTATTTACTGTTCTAGGGGCACACAGTTTTTCCTCACTGTGACAAAATACCTGACATGAACACCTTAGAGGGGAAAAAAGGCTGTTCTAGTTCATAGTCTTAGAGGTTTCAGTCCAAGGTTGGCTGGTTTCTAAGCAGAAGTGTCATGGTAGAGGAAAGCCACATACTTCTTGGTAGCCAAGAAGCAGAGGAAGGAGTAAAGATCCCAAGGGGAGATATGGCGCTCAAAGGCACAGCCCTGTTAGCCTTCACCTGGGCCCTGTTGCCACGCAGCCTGTCTGGCACCTCCATGGAACAGCCACCGCTCTGGGCCCTACCTTGCTGCACTGGGGATCAAGCCTTCAATACGGGAGTTTTTGGGTTATTTCTTATTTAAACATTAACCTGCCTGGATAAAGCTAAAGGGGTTTATTTGTGTACCTCTGGTATGGGTTCTCCAATGTCTCCTTGTAATGATGGGTCCTTCTAGATACTATGAGGCAATCCCCTAAGGTTCACAAAATATTTTGAAGTGTGTGATTAAGTATTATTATTGTCATCGTACTAAAGAGGTAAGTGAGTTGGTGAATGAAGTTGACCAAGGTTATTTAGCACCAGGTTGGTAACATCAAATCAGATTCTGGAACTCTCCCCACATACCCAGGCTCTGTGCTCCTTGGGCTATAGTGAAAATATCATGGATCCCAAGTACGATTCAGGAAGCACTGGTGTCTGTTCTTCCTCGCTAAACACCAGCTGCTTTCCTTCTTTACTATGTTAGCTTTTCATCACTATAAAAAAATACTTGAGGCAGTAAAGTTAAATACGCAAAAGGCCTACTTTGGCTAACAGCTTTGCAAGTTTCAGTCTATGATTGGTTCACCCATTTCTTTTGTGCCTGTTGTGATGCAGTATATCATGATGGGAGAGTGTGGCAAGGGAGGTGTGTTCATCTCACCATCAGAAATGAAAGAGAGACACAGGAAGAGACCCAAGATCCAGTGTCCCTTCTATCCCTTCTACTTGGTGAACGGAAGTAGGTACTTTCTATGATCTCACACCATCTAAAGGTTCTACCACCTCCAAATAGCACCACAGGCTGGGGACCAAGATTTCCACATCTCGGCCTCTAAAGGACATTTGAAATCCAAACTCTAACATCTCCATTTGTCCAAAAAATAATCTAAGCATAGGAAATGAAGAACTTGGGTATAATACATTGCATTTTGTGTCTACATGTAAATCTGTATCAGTGCATCACAAGAGTGAAAAAGCTTCCCACTGCATATCCTTCTAAGTGTCTTTCTTCTGAACAACATAGGAATCACAATGACAATCAGGAACTCAGGCTGGATGAGAGGGAATTTCCCAGAGTGACGAATAGACTCCAAAGTGGGGAAAGTGGAATGGGAACGCCAAGCACCGCCCTAGGGGAGAAGAGCCACAGAAAATGTAATCCGGAGTCACATCTTCCAGCCCAGGTGTCTGTGACAAGGCTCATTTCAGGGATTGAGAGCAAGGTTGACAGTGAAGACTGTGACCTGTACTGGGCTCATTTGCTAGAGGGCAGGGGGCAGGGAGGTGGCAGCTGGGAATGGAAGACATTCAGAAGCTGCTCTGCATATCCAGCAAGCCCGGGCCACAGATTTCTCCTCTGTGAAAGCCCGTGGCTCCATCTTACTATTACCCGTGCCAAGGTCGCACTCAGCAATAGCGCTCAGCTTGGGATGCCAGCTGCGACAGAATGGAGAATGGGCAAAACAGAGCAGAGGGGCACCCATCACTCCAGGAAGTCCGCAGGCTAAGGCAGGAGGGTTGTGGACCCAAGGCCACCCTCGGCGATTTAGTAAGATCCTAAAATAAAAACACGAAGGGTGGTAGATCAGCACTCCTTGGTTCAATCCTAGTAATGCCAGAGAGAGGGAAAGTGCGGCAGACAGAGAGGTGGGGGGGGGGGGTAAATTACAGATCTGAACCCTGAATAAGGGTGGTAACAGCTAGAAAATGTGTTTAAAATTATACAGGGTGGAGTCACCATTATTTTGTCTGAAAAACTAAGAAAAAAAAGTACACACAGACTAGAACTGGTTCCCAGAGGATAAAAAAGCCATGATCTCCCAAATGTTTATTTTAGAGAGTTGGCCTCAGTCCACAATATACCTTTATAATACATAATGGAAGTTACCAGAAAGAAAGCATCGTTAGACTTACATTCAAGTTTTTTCTTATCTGGTTAGGGACAATAGTCCAATTTTAACTTTACTTTTGTTGCCACTATCATTGGACTTTAAACTTATATTCATGTTTAAATAATATAAAACCAAAGGGGTTACATAACTGGCAGATAGCGGGAAGCAAAAGCTCCAAGGCAAAATAAGCCTGTGGTGTTGACTTCATTTTAATGTTGGGAAAGTCATTGAGCTATTGATATAAGAATTACACACAGAAAAATGCAAAAATTGGCATAGATTTCCAGAACTAAACACGAACCTTAAAATTCTCCAACTATTACATAACGGAATCAGTTCTATTCCCCATTTAGATTCAACAGCAACAGCTTGTTTCAATAAAAGGGTGGAAGGGCAGATGAGGTAAGTAAACAAGAATAACAGCCACGCATGAAAAAGATTATCTCATTATAAACAGAGAAAGGCAGTTCAAGGAGAACATAAGGCACCACTTTATGCCTATGAACGATATCCAATGATGTGTTCATGCTGGCTCTGGTAAAAATGAATGAATTCCGCCCCCCCCCCCCCCCCCCACACACACACACACACACGCTCACTAACATAGACACACATCCATACTGGTCTTGACACTGAAATTTGTGCCCTCATAGAAAACAAAACAGTACGGCTTCATGTATCAAGAACACTAAAGCTATATTTGAACCAAGAATTCCATTTGCACACACATTTCTAACAATTAAAAGAATTCTATTTGTACGAAATTTTAATGTTGTTAGTCATAAAAAGCAGGAATATAAATCATTTGAAATTTCAATAAGATAATGGTCTTATAAATTTTGTGATTTTTAGCACAGTCATTAAAAAATGACAGCTGTAGAAACATGGCAAATGCTTTCCAATATTAAACAGAGGGTAGCGGGCAGCAGAAGCCAAAATTTGACCTATTTCTAGGTAATGCATATGGAGCTGGATGTAGCTCAGACGGTGCTAGAGCACGGGCTTAACACACACAAGGTCCTAGGTCATTCTTCGTCACCACAAAATGGAATAAGTAATTTTTTAAAATGTGTATTTTTTTGCAACAGTATGGATGAAACCCAGCAGCCCTCTGCCACTGAATTATATTCCCAGTCTTTTTATTTTATTTCCTTTTGAGACAGGGCATTGGTAAGTTCCCCAGGGAGGCCTCAAACTTCCCATCCACCTTCTTCAGCCTCCTAGGTAGTAAAGATTATAGGCATATGTCACCATGCCTAGATAACACCTGCAATTTGGGAAAGAATTTTTGCTTTGAAAGAAGACACATAACTCTGTTCTTTCAAAACTAATCAGCCTACCCATAGTTTATTCTAAATTATCGAGCAGTTGCTTACATGTGGAGTGCATTTCAGGAAATCCACTGTATACCCAAAAGGAAGAGTTTATCCTGATTTTGTTGGTTTTGAGAAATCAAGTGACTCTTCTAGGGTTCCACAGCGAAGTTTCAGCCAGGCCTATTTGGTCCAAAAATCTTTATGAATTGTCAGAGTATTGTTTAAAGCACAAGAAAAGTTGCATGAAGTATTAAGATTATGCACACCCAAGCTTTCTTTGCACATGACTTCTGAAACAAAAACAGTAGCTATAATCAGATTAGTTTCATTCAGAAGCAGTTTCTGGGCTTGGAGCATGGATGGTTTGCACAAGAGGACAGGAGACACACAACTGCGGCTTCTGCCTTTTATACTGTACCCTTGAGGTGCATTAGTGAATGTAAGATACTCTCTGTCTCTCTGTCTCTCTATCTCTCAGTCTCTATGTCTCTGTCTCTGTCTCTGTCTCTCTCTCTCTCTCTCTCTTTCTCTCTCTCTCTCTCTCAGAGGGATCATGGGCTGCACTGGATCAATCCACACCCACCTTTTGCTCCAGAGCCTTTGATGATCAACAGCGGGCCAACGATGATTCTACTTGAGTTAGAAACTTCCCTTATTTACCCCACATAACCCTTCTTTAGTGACCTGAATCCAAAGCTCTAGCCTCAACTGAAAATACAAATATAAATGTACCTCAACGTTTAAATGAATATCGTGTGTGACTGGCACATCCTGCACGATTGATTAGGATATCTACTTGATACTTTATCTTGGCCTGTCCATAGATTCCTGAGTGTCTGTGATGGCTCAACAGAACCTAACTTCCTTTTCCATCCAGAAGTTAACACCTTCACAAATTACAGATCCCAGAAGTCTAAGAGAACAGGACCACATCTATATTTAATCATTGTCTACTTGGTTGTATTCAAGCACAGCTTAGATTACAAACCCTTCCCAGACAGCAGAGTTCACATCCTTAATTCTAGACTAAGTTCACATTGCAAACACATAGTTAATATTTTATATGGCCCCTGAAAATACTTGCATTTGGCTTAAAAGATCTGTAGAGTCTCCTATAAAATAAATCAGTACTTCTATATGTCTGGGCTTTCATATTCTGAGCATTTCCCAGGAATGTACCTAAGTGTCTACTGCAGACAGAATAGACACAAAGATTTTGGGTAATCCCTCTAATACAAGGTATGTGAGGCCCACAATGTTTTTTTCCTGGGAGGGCCTGGTGAGCACTTGCAGAGGGCTGACTACAGATGTCAGGCATCAGGCTCTGCATTGAGCACTCAACTTGCATTACCTTATTTCATTTGTTCAGGATCAATTATTCTCCTCATTTTGTAGATGGGAAAGCTGACATCACCAGAGGTGAAGTTCTGTGCCCAAGGACACACAGGTGGTAACAAATAAAATCCCTTGTCAAAAGTCTGCTCTTCATCACTACGCTCACTGCCCTAATTGTACCTAATAACACCACTGAGGGGTCCACTGGAGAAAACAGAATTAATCCAATTTACAGCTGGGAGGGCAAATAACTAAGAGACACACAGCCAAATCTACATTGAAGTTATAACAGGTGTTTAACAGTCCTAAGCCTCTGGTATTTTGCTAAAGCAGCCTAGCAAACAATTATTTGACTTCAACCAGGGCCTGCGTATTGAGCAATTCAACATCACCAGGCCATTTTTCAGTTTTGGTTTTGAGACAAGGTCTTCCCAAATTGCCTAGGCTGGATTTGAAGCTGCGATCCTCCTTCCTCAGCCTCCCAGAAACCCGGGATTACAGGCCTGTACCACCCTACCGGGCTTATTATATAGTTTTAAACTTTTAAATTGTGTAATCCCAAAAATAAGTATGATTAGGATCTGAGCTGGGGTCATTGCTCAATGGCTAAAGCACTTGCCTAGCATGCACAAAGCCCTGGGCTCAGTTCCCCAGCACCACATTAAAAACAGCTGAGTATGGAGGTACACATCTATAACCCTAGCACTCAGGTGGCTGAAACAGGAGGTTTTGACACTTGAGCTCTGGACCAGCCTAGACTACACAGCGAGGCCCTGTCTTAAAAAACAGTTCTAGATGGCCATATTTCCTCTCTCTTTCAATTCCCTGAAGGTAAAACATGGTTTGTTTGCAGCTTTTTCTAGGTTATGAGCTATTTTCAGGGAAGAATCTGATGAAACAAGTAGAATCTGATGTAACTAAGGACAGGCTGATCAAATATAATGACTCTCACAAACATCTATTCTGATTTGTACTTTAAGGGAAAATATACATTCATAAAAATATTCAACATTTATGAAAACTGCTTCAAAATATTTGGGAGGTATTCAAAGAAGTACCAATTAAATAAATTTTCTACTTCAGCTCTTTAAACAAAAACAGTCCCAGGAAAATGTCAGCTCATTCCAGAATTTTCTTCTTCTCCTCTCGACACTGGCTTCCCTTCGTGAACCTTGGCATAACTTTTTGGAAGCAGAGGCACATGATGAACAGGGTTTAGGTTTGACTATTCCCCCACTGTACACACACACACACACATGCACATGGGCATGTACAATACAGAGAATGCATATATTTTTAAATGCTAAAGTATATAACAACCAACAAAAATTATACTGGAATATTCTTCCTCTTCCACGTTCCCCTTTTTTTCTACAGACCCAGAGTTCAACCTCCATTTGCTGCAAAGTGAAAATGACTTTCACGAATGCCACTGGAAACAAATGACAATACTTCTTTATCTCTATTGCTATCATGTGACTTATAACTTTTATCTTACTTGTGCTACTGTAAATATTTGAAATATTTAACATGTGACTAACTCAAAACTTTCCCCTAAATTAATCTGATTTAGATGAAGGCATTGCAAACTCTGAGGTGAGTCAGGAAACTCTACCTTTTACTCTGGAAAGAGGGTTCACTGTCATCATGCCCAGTGGATCAGCGCCGGCCACACTCTGGCACTGTTCCCTAGGAAACTCTGCCCTCTTGCCAATATGTCTATGTTCCACCTGCCACCATTCTCATGAGCAAACTCTCAGCTGTCCATCAACAAATTATGCCAGGAATAAAGTCCCAACAAAAATACAAATCTAACAGAACTAAATTTGACAGTTCAACATATTAACCTTCTTCATTTCTCCCAAATGTTTTCTAGAAAGGAAAAAAAATGGAATTAGTGTAATAATAAAGAATAGAGCATCAAGAATGGTCAATTTGAATATCAGAATCCACAAATCAGCACATCCAAGTCAGGAATAAATTCAAAGTACCTGCACACTGCATAACTCAAGAAAAACAACTGAAAGCCCTCAAGTGTCACATGGATTTAAACTTCAGGCATCTGGAGCTAATTAAAATTACTTTAAAGCAAATTTTAAAAGTACACCATGCTGGACCATGTGGCAGAGATCCGTAATCCCAGAACTCTGAGAGGCAGAGGCAAGAGGATCACAAGTTCAAGACCAGCCTGGGCAATCTGGCAACTGCATGAGACTCGGCTTCAAAATAAAATTGGGGTGGGGAAGGCAGCTCAGTCTGAAGACCTTCTGTTCAATCCACAACACTGGGAAAAATAAGAAAGCGCTTCAAACAGAAGGTGCACTAAACTCAAATGTCATCTCTCTAAATATTATAGAATTGTGACACGCGCTACCTTGGCACATCCGTGAACGACAAGCCGAGCTACCCTCAAGATCCCACATTGGCCATAAAACGGGCCACCTCCACGTCCTTCCTGCTGGGCTTGCGTTGCATGCTGGCCTCTGTTGTTATGGCTGGCTGTCACCCCAACCCATCACCAGAGTCCCCACCTCTCTTTGCTCCTTCATCTTAAAGCTCTGTCTATGGTACATCCAAGCACCCTGGTGAAAAGACACTGAGACAGTGAGGGTCACACGAAGACTTAACTGTTCTTCATGTCACAGTTTGAATATTAGTAACTTGGACCATCAATAAGAAAGGAAGTATTTTGAATGGCATTTAAATTTTTGCTGTCTATATCAAATTAAATCATACTCAACATAGTCTGAAGACAGAATCAGTGACTCTCAGGAAATGGCTGTCAGAGGTCAGATTGAGGCCTGTGAGCTTCTCCAGCCGTTTTTAAAAGGTATTGAATGTCCGGCGGTCCAAAGGTGCTTATGGAACTAGGAGTATTTCACAACTATATTGGAACTTGGCAAGCTAATACCTGCCAACTACAGGCTTTACCCTCAGTCCAGCCACTCTCTGGCCACACACAGCGACCTGACACAGGGCCAAGAAGGCACTTCCATTCCTTTTTTCAGATCCTCAGATTCCACAGTTGTCTCTGTCACTTGCATTAGAACAACTTGCCACCTGGACTGTGTTTTACAGCCTGCAGCCTTAGTTACAGTCAAAGGCCCAGGATCGTGCCCTGAGCTTGCTTCCTCAGTGGGGGAAAATCAAGAAATAGTGAAGGGTTCCTTTCTGAAGAAAGGCAATGATACACACAGGGACTCACACCTCAGCTCCACCACTCAACCGCCTGCAGGACCTCAAACATCTGTACTCAGTCTCATTCTCTCATGTATAAAATGGGCACAATGCCTGTTTTATGGCATCCTTAGGAAGCCTAAATGTGACCCCATGTGAAACTACTCACAAAGTACACTATATCTGGGACTCAGATGCTACTAAATGAGGAGCTTAAGGGGCACATTTCATCACAGGTGCAGTGAGGCACATAGATATCATAGAATTGATAACACCACCCCATGAAAGGTAGCTTTTTATAAAACATGGTAAGCCTAGAATCACTGGGAGCTGAACTTTTGAAGTGAAACAGTAAGAAAATAATAGCAACTTTTGTACTGTATTTCACAGCTTGCAAAAGTTTTCACATACCTTTAAAGAACTTATCTATACAATTTCATTGAAAAGTAGATGATTTTTGTTTTAATTGCTATAATATCTTATCCAGAGAAGCATCTCACACACAGAAAATCTTTAACAAAGAATTATCAAATAAGCCAGGTATGGGAGCCACACTAGCAACCCCAGCAACACTTTGTCTCAAAAAAATGTTTAAAATCATATGTTTTATCCAAGTTCCTAGAGCTCATAGAAAGCAGTGAAACCCACCAACAAGGTTTTCTCATTGGATCCAAACCCTGCATGCTCCTTCCTCATCAAAAATATGGCCGTTGAAGACATGGTATGTTTTTCAGATGAAAATAATTCCAAGACCACAAGAGTAGAGTGCTTAAAACAGCCAACTAAGACAAGCAAAAAACTATGACTCTTTCATTATCGAGGGAAAAGTGAGAGCTAGCCATTAACTACTTAAAGGCAGATATTTACTCCCCTCAAAAACTACTTAGCAAAAACACTTCCATGGCTGCAGTACGGCATGAATAAACCAAACAAAATAAATCTCAAAACTAGGTTAAATGGAAAGATGAATTGGCTGGCGGAGTTTGCTTGGAAGTATTATGAGGGAGACAGGAAGTGACATAGGTAGAGTCTAGACAACACAACACCAGCCATGGCCATGAACAAAGGGGTCTCCATGTACTGTTATTTCTATTTTTACTTAGGTTTGAAATTCCCTCAATTAGACCAACGAATCAAAAATTATCCCTCACACAAACTAGCATCTTACCCTACGTCACCACGTGTAGGATTTGCGGACTCACCCACAACACGGGCTCTGGATGAACCACATTCCTTGCCCAGCCTTGCGTCTGTCTTGAGAACTGCAATACTCAATGGCTCAGATACTAGAGAAAACTTTCCACTGAGAGTTAAAAGCAGTCTTTAAAAAAAAAAAAAAAAAGACCCACTTAGGTATGAAGTAAAGTGTAAATGTTACAGAAAACTATACCATGTTAGCAGTTAGGGCTGCTCCATCCCTGTGGCACCCTCATGAGAAGACACGCCTGCTCTTCAGATCAGAAGAAAATTTCAGCATTTATTGGCTTTAGTGCATTATAATTTTTTTGTGGTACAGGGGATCAAGTTCAGAGTCTTTACAATGAACTACGTCGCTGGCCCATTCTTGTTTTTTTATTTTGAGACATGGTCTCACTAAGTTTCTAAATCGTCCAGGCTGGGCTTGAACTTGTGAGCCTCCTGCCTCAACCTCCCCAAGTGCTAGCATTACAGACCCAAACCACCAGGCCCAGCTTATAATCCTTTATTTTTAGGATTTGGTTTCAGCTAGGCCCCAGTGGCACAAGCTTATCATCCCAGCACTCTGAGAGGCTGAGTGAGGCAGGGGGATTGCAAGTTTGAGCCCATCCTGGACATCTTAGTAATAAGGCCTTGTGAAAATCAAAACTTAAAATGGGCTGACAGTGTACTTCAGTGTGAAGGCTGTGGGATCCATCCCCAGTATCACAAAAAGAAAATAATTATTTTTTTGCTTAAATACTGCTACCACCATTTGCCTGAGTTAAATTGCTCCAAGATGTGAGTATGCGATACCCAACTCAATATCCCCATTTCAAAGCCAGTGAGGCTGAGTCTAAGAAAGCAGGCACAGATTGCCAAAGGCCACACACCGCTGACTGCCACAGGGCTGACTCAGAAACCCAGTCCAACTTCTCCCCTTGCCAAGGTCACTTTACCACACCATGAAGCACCATCCCTGGCAGGCACCCTACCTCCCTGGCAAAGACAGCAGGCCCGAGAGAGCCTGTGGCTCTGGAAAGTTAAATAATCATTCCTCAGTTTAACATCTGTGAAATGGGTAAAACAACCAATGCCGGCCCTTAGTGGCTACTATGAGGATGCCAGGATCTGGTACGGAGGAAGTTCCGGGCACTGAGCTGGACCCCGGACGGTGCAATACTAGCTGTTGAGGCTTCCGAGAGAGGACCCAGCGCTAGCAGAAAAAACACGTCATCGAACTGACACTGCAGAACAGCCAGGAGTTCCTACGGCCTCGCTGCGGCTCCAGTGTCCCTTCGGCCCTTGAATCATTGATAGCGAGGGGAATGCCCAGCTTGTCCGCGTGGGCTGGGGCCACAGGAAAATGTCACCCTAGTAGTGCGAGAGACATTAAATATTTTACTCTAGCAGCTGTCGAGGACAAAGCAGCCTGGGGTGTATCCATTACCAGCCACCTTCCTCAGATCTCCTGAAACAGGTCATGAAACCCAAACTCTGGAGTTTAAAAACATAATATAAACCAACGATCTTGTGGTCAGTATCCCTGCACGATGAACATATGAGGGACTTTTTTTTTCAGAAAGAGAAAGTGTTAATTTTCAGAAACAGAAACTGTACACCTGACACCTCAGCCACAATATACGCTATAGACCCTGCAACAAGAGACACATGACACCAGCCCGACAAAAATAGTCTCGGGTTGTTTATCAACAGTGTGTAATTGTGAATCGGAGAACCCAGAGCGGGCTGTGTTTGGTGCACCCGCATATCGTCCTCTCGCTGGCACGGCACTCCGTAACTGTTTTCATGCCAGCATCCTATTTAAATAGTAAAATTCATGCATTGTATAACCATATGGATGCTCAGAGGGAAAGATTTTTAAGTAGAATGAGCCTTGCAGTTCTTTTTTCCACCCAAGAAAATTAAAAAAAAAAAAAACCCTGATAAAATATCCTCTGGTTTGACAATTTCACATTTAATCACATTTCATCTTGATTATTTGCATGTTTAATGATTGATTTATTCGTTATCTCCAGAGGCCAGGCCAGTTTTCGTCCTGGTCAGCTGCCTGGCCTCACCTGTTTACACAGGCCAGTTCCCAAAGGGAGGTTCTCAGCCCTGACTGCTCAGACAGAGGGCTGTGGGGGCCAGTGTTCTAACCATTCTCAGGCCTTAGAAACAATGCCTCCCTGCGTCCATGTTCTCTACAGAGGCACAGCAGTGCAGTACCAACTCAACCCTACCCCCGTTTATAGCTCAGTAAACAGCCAGTGCTGCCAGGAAGGGACCATCCCAGGGACGCCTAACTCTGTGCTCCTCCCATAAGGCCTTGAGGGACCGCCCATTGCAGCTGGTGTTAGAGCCACCTGGGAGCTCACTGCAACCTGTAGCTGCATGCTGGCAAGCTTACCAAGGGAGTTCTTATTTAAGTTATAATTCTTCATATTAAAAAACCTTGGTTGATTATGAAAAAACCCAAATTTCCAAATTTTCTTAAATTAGGAAGGCTGGCAACACCTAAGACAATCACCCACAGAAGCCGGGTAGGGACAGAGGCCACGCCCTCCCTTAGTTGCGACAGTCCCCACCTGACCAGCCTGAATCCTCCCCAAGGCTGACAAGAATCTGAACTCGGGATCCTTCAGCCAAATACTATCACCATTTCCAACTTCAAGAAACTGAGGTTCAGAATAAGTTAGGGGGTTCCTATGCACCCCAAAATGTTTTAGAAGCAGGCTGGAATTGCAATCAAGCTGCTTCCCTCTCACATCGGTGTTTTTAATCACCACACTCTGTCACTCACTTGTCCCCTTTAGTAGGGGAATGAGTATACAGGACACAGGACAGGCGACACATACACAGGTCATTTTCAAAATCTCTGTGAAAGAAGGTGCCCTCTAAAGTCGATCAGTACAGGGTGTTCCAAGCTGGAATATCTGAGCTAACTGCAAACTGCTGTCATTCTTACAAAACTAAAAAGATACAAATAAGTATCTGTGCAACCACAGATCATCTACACGTAAGAAATCTTTTTTTTTTTTTTTAATGTACCAAGAACCTAGGCTACTTGTTAAAATTTTCTCTGGCTTGATCTTTTGTACATTCTTCTATGTGTAAAATGTGTGTCTACCACAGACACAGAGCTCCCTCCAATCCACACTGCTTTGTACTGTTTTCCCACCGCACTCACATATAGTCTGTCTTCCTAAACAATTTCGTTACCATATTTACACAGCCGTACCACACTCTTTTACCTTCAAATACTTGCTATTAGTACCTTACCTGCTTTACACAATCATTGTGCAACTACCGACTTTAGACAAGTCAACGCTACTTTGCCACTGACGCCCTAATGCCATATATAGCATTATTTTCCTTCAGGCACAGGATCTGTTCTGTCATCAGGTATTTCTTAATTGGCTCTGTCCTTCAGTCTGTAACACTTCTATAGCCTTTTTTCTTTGCAATCATTGTACCACACTGATATTTTTGAAGAATGCTGCACCTGGCTCCCCGACCCACCTTGAAGAGTTTTCCTTTCCCTTCCTCAGGTCTCCTCTGCTGTCTCATGATGGACTCTGGTCACACAATCTTCCTGGACACCTCACTGGTGATGCTACGACCATCTCGGGATGTCACAATTGAAGGCAAGGCTGCCCTCTCCCCTCACTGGTCATTTTGTTTTCAATCACACGGTCAACATGTTGTCTGATGTTTCTACCTTACATGTTTGAACTTGCAGTTTGGAGAGACACTTTAAGACAATGCAAATGTCCCACTTCACATCACAGTTGCCTTCTGGATATGACATCATTGGGGTTCTGGGCAGACCTGATCTTACTGCAAAGGCTCAAAAGGATGATTCCCGACATTGGCTTCTCCCCCACCATGACCAGACAACCTGGGCAGTCGCTGTGAGCACACTTGCTCTTCTTCCATTTGATGGTCTGGCAATCATCTGTCAGGATGAATGCTTTTCGCAGTGATTTGTAGCTCCTCACTGTTATGACGTTCAACCTGACTTGGTCAGTGGGTATCCCTTCAATCTGACACATGTGTCATCTTTTTTTTTTTTTTTGAGTATTTGGGGCAACAATGAGATGTTCCAGTCTCAAATTGTACCTATTCTGCTCCATTCTTCTGGCCTGTGATTTCTGTAGGAAAGTCTGGTTTCTTTTAGTGAGAAATGTTATTAGAGACCAAGATCCAAGTGACAGCTGTGCTCATTGCCACTGGCAGACCTTTCTGCTTATCCTTTGGTAGATAAAACTAAATTATATATAAGTACATACACATACATGCTATGTGGTGATGTTTATGCATGAGCTTAGTGTTAATCTTCTAATTCCAGCTGGTCTCCATAATGTCCTTTTCTCCCTGTTCTCATTTTTGTATTTGTATGATCCTTTGCCTCAGTGACAATTTTGGCACCTCAAAAATACTCATTTGACTCAAAAGCAAATCAAAAATTACATCAGAGTTGTTTTGTCAACCTCACTACATAAAACATACTGAAGTAGTCGTTCAGGATTTCTTTGTAATTTTCACTTGCTTTCCAACCTTTTCCAAAAATGAGCATCTAGAATACTGTCATTGTAGTTCCCTGGATTCTTTCTTTTCTGCTCCTAATTCATTGAAAGTATAATATTCATTTGAAATACAAGTAGGTTTCATTTCACGTTTAGACTTAGCATCTTGTTTCCTTCTTGTTGTTGTTTATTTATATTAATTTGTTGACAATGGATCAGTGATATGCTCCCAAGAGTCAAAACTACACAAAGATATAGGCAGTGGTCCTCCTCACATCACCCCTTCTCCATGTTAATACCTACCCTTGCTGGCAACTGACTTACATTGCTTTCTGTTTATCCTTCCTGTATGTTTTTAAAAAGATAAGTGGGGGGGGGGGGGGTGGAGCAAAGCAGAAGCCAGGAGCAGTGGCCCCCACCTATAACCCCAGTGACTGAGGAGGTTAAGTCAGGAGGGTCACAAATTCAAAGACAGTCTGGGCAACTTAGTGAGACCCAGAATTAAAAAAAAATAATAAAAGCTGGGCTCAGTAGCAGAATGCCCTGGGTTCAGTCCCCAGTAACACATACACACAGCATATATATATATATATATATATATATATATATATATATTATATACATATATACATATATATGTATATATATATATTTCCTTATGTTTCCTTCGTCTTGTTGTTCTTTCTTTTTTAACAGAAGTAGAACACATCTGCTATTTTGTATTTTTTTCCCCATTTAATATCTCCTGGAAACCACCTGATGTCAGTTTGCAGACAACTGTTTACAAGTATCAAATACATATTTGTATACATCACTTCCTGGAAAAGCTTCTTAAAGAACCCACAGATCCCACCATGGCATCTTCCCTCCTTTCTCTTCTCTAAGATGGATGTCATCATCTACCACATCATGTCCTTAAAGTCTAGCTAATGTGTTACTACAATGGGTTTAATGACATCTAGACAAGATAGTCATGACCGAGAAGGGGCCTTCACTAGGCAGCATTTCAGTGTAGCATAGTGCATGTTACATGATACGATACAACGTGATATGATAGTAACAGTAAATATTCAAACTCAGGCAATAAAACAGAAAGGTGACTTAGTGAGCCTTTAGCCCTTGACAGATATCTGGCAACTCTTGTCAGCTGATCATAAGAGGAACCAGGAAAAAAAAGGTAGCTGGTGATTCAACAATCCATTATAACAGCTGGGAAGCCCACTCCTAGCCCTGCCCTTTGCAAGCCAACTGCTGCTCAAAACTCACCTGCTCTGACAGGCGTTGCTCCCCCTCCTGCCATAGAAGAGAGCCACTAGAAGCTCATCTCACTTTGTCACCCGCACCCAAGTGCCAAGGAACCAGACAGAAGTATAAGCCAAAAGCCCATGGACACCAACACAAGAAAGAGGCTGGGGCTGTGGCACTTGGGTTTCACAAGTTGGCCAAGTTAAAATATAAAAGTCTGGGAAAAAGAAATGACTTAGTGATGACCTCCCCCGCCCCACACACACACACAGTGTTTTTTATTTTGTTTTTGCAGTGCAAGGGATTGAACCCAGAGCCTCCTACATGACAGGCAAGTGTTCTACCACCGAGCTACACCTTCAGTCCTTTTGACTTTTGAGACAGAGAGTCCTAATAAATTGCCCAGGCTGGTTTTGCACTTGCAATCCTCCTTCCTCAGCCTCCAGGGCAGCTGGGATTACAGGCATGTACCATTGCTCAAGGCTCCATAATGGCTTTAATTAACATCAGAAATATAAGTGGATGACAGCCACAGATGAATTCAATACAGCAATAATGTAATTAGTCAGGTCTCAGAGGATTAGCATTTCATAAACACAGTTGCTCTGGGATAAGGCTCAGACTGATGAGGCGTCTGAGTGGCTCTGCATCCGTGCCTGTCCTAGGATTGGCAGAGGGAAAAGTCCTCATCCTCAGGTCCTATTACCTGGGTACAGGAGCTGTCGGCTCCAGAGATGCCTGAGGATTTGCCCCCCATGACCAGCCTGTCTCCACCTGCTTTCCTCTTTTACGTTCTTCAGACTGAATGAACAGTGGTATCTCCTGAGGAAAAGGAAGCCCATGATTTCCAGTAGACCCCCCAAGACTAGTGCATGCCCTGGACTGATCCCCAACCTCCTGCTTGTGACAAGGAAAAATGCCATCCTGTATGTGCCATCCTCGTGCGTCCCATGCTGTCCTCAAAGGTAGCTCATCAGATCACTTATGAATATGTCTTAAACTAACAGAAAATATAAATTACAGGTCTAGGGACTGGAGGAATAGCTCAGTGGTTAAAGCACTTGCCCAGCAAGCTCAAGGCCCTGAGTTTCATTCCCTAGCACCACATATATTGTGTGTGGTGGCATACATCTATTATCTCAGCACTTGAGAGGCTGAGGCAGAAGGATTGCCATGTGTTCAAGGCCAGGCTAGGCTACATAGTGAGTTCAGGATCAGCCTGGATTACAGAGTGAGACCTTGTCTCAGAATAAATAAATAAATAAATAAATAATAGGGGTAAAGTTAGTACTCGCTCCTTACTAATCATATAATCATTTTACCACACTGATAAATGAAATGGAAAATGTTAAGAGTTACCAAATCAAAAATAATCATTTTTGGAATAGTAAAGTGAAAATGTTCTGTGTAAGTTTCCTTGTGATTTAAGTTTTAAAAACTTAATTTAATGGAGAGCTCTCAAAAGACTAGAAATAAATTTCCCCTTCGATCCAGTGACACCCCTCCTGGGAATATATCCAAATGAAGCAAAAACAACACGTAACAGATATATATATATATATATATATATATATATATATATATATCCATGTTTATAGCAGCACAACTAACAATAGCTAAAATATGGAAGTCACCAAAATGCCCATCAACAGACCAATGGATACACAAACTGTGGTATTTATACACAATGGAACATTATGCATCTATAAAGTCCAACCAGCATGGAGGCCTTTAAGGGCAAATGGAAGAAACTTGAGAACGTCATGCTTAGTGAAGTGAGTCAGAGGCAGAAGGTGAAACATGGAATGGTCTCTCTGGTATGAGAGTCCCAGAGCACAACTCCTATGGAACTTAAAACGAAAAACAAAGTGAAACAGGGGAGTTGGGTAGGGGAGGAGGGAGGGAGGGGAGGGCAGGGGGAGGGACAAAAGGAGAGAGAGAAGGCCCTTATCACCTTGACAAGATACATAATGTGCATAAAAGGCTCAACTCCATTGTAAACCTTAAATTTTGCATGCATATCAATAAAATGGGGGAAAAACAATTTATTTATTTATTTTTGAGACAGAGACTCACTCTGTAGGCTAGCATCAGACTCACAGCAGTCCTCCTGCCTCAGCCTCCAGAGAATTTGATTGATCATTATAATAAAAGTCCATGATTTATACCAGGGATCACTCACGCTCTATGTTGCACATTCTACAGAGCTCAACAAATACATAATGATAATTACATTTTCTAGTCTAAAGAATACACGTTTGGATTAAGTCTTGCTTTGGGGATAAGATTTCTGGGAAAAGACAGTAGTGAAGGGGGGACTGCTTGCTAACACCCTTGGATCCGCAAGTCAGGACAAAGGAAAGGGCCTTACATCGAACAATGGGGCACAGGACCAAAGAGCAAAAATAGAGAAGTACACTTTTGTTTTGGTATTTCAACTTTCCTCTTTAGCACTTAAGTTTCCTTTTATTACTTAAAAACTTCTTAGTCCATAACCGTTTCTGGGTGATGTAATGTGCTTCTCCATATGATGAGTCATAGGTTTTGTGGCTTTATAGCCTTAAATTGATTTTTTAAAACTTAAGTGATAGCATGTTGGGCTTGGTGACACAGGCCTGTAACTCCAGCATTCTGGGAGGCTGAAGCAGGAGGATATCAAATTTGGGCCCAGCCTAGGCAACTTATTGATTTAGCAAGACCCTGACTCAAAATTAAAACTACAATTAGGCTGGAGATGTCGCTCAGCCTGAAGGCCCTGGGTTGATCTTCAATACCACACACACACATACACAGCTCCACACAAACCTAAAAGTCTAAGAGATGGCAGCCAGGTGTTGATAAATCTAATTTTTCTTGAACTGAAGATCTAAAAGTTCTATGAAAGTCAGAGGTTAATAAGAATCCAAGTGAGGAAAAGAAATCTGCTTGAACATACATGTTTGCACACTTATCTAGCATAAATTAGAAGGTTGAAATGGTTTTCAAAAACTTTCCTGTAAGCTGGGTGCATTGGCGTATACCTATAATCCTATAATCCTAGCACTGTGAGAGGCCGGGGCAAGATGATTCCAGGTTTGAGCCCTGGGCAGATTCACTTCACAAGACCCTGCCACAAAATTAGAAAAAAACAAATTGAAAACCTGTTTTCTGAAGAGAGTCTGTAAGTCATACCAGGATAAATCTTGGCGACATTATGTTCAGTGACACAGGCAGGACACAAAAGGGCAAATACTGCGTGATTCCACTTACATGAGCATCCTACAGCAGCTCAAGTGAGAGGCAAAAAGTAGAATGGTGCCTGCCAGGGACCCAGGAGAGGGGGGCAGGGGAGCTGTTTCCTATGTACAAAGCTTCAGTTTGAGAAAATGAAGCTCTGGTGGGTATGGATGGTGGCAACTACTGTATAACTGTTGATGTCAATGAACTGTACACTGGAAAATGGCTAGAATTGTCAGTTTCATGTTATGCATGTTTCCATGGTAATTTTTAAAGTATCCAGTTGTTCTCTATCACTGGAGAAAGAAGACAAGATTACAATTGATTTCAGCCAAAAAATTTTCCGGACTAGCCAAGTTGCCCAAAGAACAACAGATGTCCTGTCTGGATGTGTTTTTGAGTGTCTGTCTGTTCCTTGGAACCAGGCTGTGTGCGCATGGCAGAGAACAGGAAGCCACAAGTCTCTACTTTCCTGAGGATCAGGGCTCAGCTCAGTAGTTTTTAAACTTCTCTGGCACCAGAATCTCCTGTCCAGCATGTTGAATACTAGTGTTTAGACTCCACCCTCAGAATTAAGGAGCCCTAGTTTGGTGCCTAAGGACATGCAATTCTAACAAGCTTCCGGGTAACACGACTGATGCTGAGCCAGGTACCATCCTTTAAGAAGCTCTGCACAGGGAGAGGAACTGCAGCACACAGCAGATGTCAAGTGGAGGGTGGTGGGTGCTATGACAGGGACCCACTTGGGGATGCGTCCCGGACAGGGCACCCACCTGTCCTGAGAGGGGTCAAGGAATCCCGAAGGAGCTGTCACAGCTGTCGAGATCTATAGGGGGATTCCTAGGGCCAGTAGGACGGGAAGAGATGGGGCCTGTCAGACAAATGACATAGTGTTCGCAAGTCTTGAGGTAAGACTGCATACCACCTGTTCCAGGATTGAAAGTCTTTTTTTAAGTCATGAGAAGTTGAAGATGATTGGGAAAGTGATGAGTAAGGAGGTGAGAAGTGGGCGGGGCAGGTCATAAAGGGCATTAAGTAGCCTAGCATTTAACCTCAGGGCAACAGGGAGCTAGCCTTAGCATTAAATCATTAAAGCGCTGACAGTCTAGGACTTAGGCTAGCCTATCATCTCCCTTGGAGGGCTCAGGGCTGGCCTGCCTCAAAGCCTCACCTGTTGGGGAAATGCCAGTGGTATATTCCAAATTTTAGAATCACCTTCCAGATGCAAGCTTGAGGTCCTCAGAAAACCTACTGCTGCCCTAGTTACATACTCTTTCAGGTAAGCATAATCCACTCTGCTGTCCAATACAGCAGCCACCAGCCTTGGGAGGCCATTCAAGAGTAATTGGCTAAAGTTCAAGGAAGCTTCTCAGCGCCACTCAGCACACTTCAAGAGCTCAGCCACCCAGGGGGCCAGTGGCTACCCACAGACCCTTCCCTTAATGCAGAAAGCCCTAGTATACAGACAGCATTGTCCAGAAAATAAAAGTCGGTGTGAGTAAGGTCAGGTTTAAGATTCACCAAGGATCTTGGTTTTACTGTATTGAACCAGCAAGCACTCGGCTTGAGGCTTCATGCATGAAAACCCACATACACTCACAAAATGACTTATTAGAAAAGCTATATAAGTGACAATTCATTATAACACATATTCAAACTACAACTTGGGTATCACTTTTTTTTTTCTTTGAGACAGAGTCTCACTCTGAAGTCCAGGCTGGTACTGAACTCACTATGAAGCCCAGGCTGGCCTCAAGTTACCAAGAAGAATCTGAGAGCCACACTTACTCTTCAAAGCTATCCCTTAATCCTAAAAAATAGCTGGCCACAGGAATTGAGGGAGGAAAAATATACCCCAGATTAAAATTCTAAAAATCCATTTTTAGTCCTTCTGTGCCAACAAGCTAAGCTTTTAATTTTTTTTTCTATTGTTCATTTTACCTACCTAAGTCAGTACGCAGGATTCAAAACATTACATTTACTAATCCTCATTCTAAGTTCTAAATATACAAGGCAAGAGACGGCAGTGTGCCAAGTTGGAAACACTCCCCAGGCCAAGGACAGGGAGAGACTGATGCAAGGAGGAAATGAGTTACGCTGTAAAACAAAACACGCCCAAGAGAAAGGGTTAACCCTTGAGCTGACCACACAGAAATCATTTGAATAGTTACAAAGACTGCTAAGCACAAGTGGGTGACAGCTTCTGTAAGGAACACCCCAGACACGGTTCCACTTTCCCAGCTCCTGGGGAAGGAACTGAGGAGCCCAGGTAGGAGAATCCACTTCTTGCCCCTCTTACCCCAAGATCTGGTGGGTGGATTTCCAGTGAGTGGTAACATCCTCTCTGCTGGTTGGTGCTAAGGGAGAGGAGCTTTGGGAAGCACACATGGCCAGCCTGGACACGTTCTCTTGTTTAAGTCTTCCGGCCCAGGCAGCTAAGAAAAAGGTTATATCAGAAAGAAAGAAGAGTCAGGTGTCAGCATTGCTCAAAACCACTAGCCAGCGGGCACAGCCGGGTTACTACCCCTAGAGCCAGACATCCTGGTCTTGGTTCGACTCTGTAGTCCTTGGGCCCCATCTCTTTCTAGACCTGCTCTGCAAAGAGATCAAGATCTGACTGGCCCCTTCCTCCAGGCTGCCTAGCGCAGCAGATGTCAAGTTCACTTCTAGGTGAAAATAAGCCAACAGGTTCCAGCGTTGAAGAAGAGACAGCAGAACAGAAAGGGGCAGTCAGACAGACCCAGGTAGGTTAGCATTGCCTCTTCTAGGGATGTGGACTTAGATTCTTCTTAGAAAGGGCGTGGATGTAGTGCTGGTGTCTCAGGATGGGAACATTAAGATGGCAATTTTCCCCTCAGTGTCACCTCATAAAACCAAAGGGAAGTTGCTTCTATTGGGGACACATTACCTGCTGTACATGGTATGCTAGGACTCCTGACCCTGTCCGGATGGTTTGACGGTTTACCACTCTCATTACCACAGTTCCCCGATTTCCTGCCTTCTCAGTCCTCCAGTTCACTTTCCTCATATTTCCCAAGTGACCTGATAGTACCAGGCTTCTCTTACTCAGGCTCCCAAAACCAGGCGGAGGAGTTATTTTTAGGCAAGTGCACTTTAAAAGCCAATTGTCCAGTTTCCTTTCTGATAAGCAATGAGCTGCTGCCAGGCTTTATGATTCACTATGAATCTTACTGTAAGTCCTCAACTTGGAAGCCAATGAGCTCCTCGGGATGCAATTTGGTTTCCAAAGTTACAAGTAGCACCAAACAGGAGAAATTAGTCCTCCAGTAACTCAAGGGCCACACTTAGCAGTGTTGTTAGAACAAACAGAAGAAAAGAAAAAGGAAAGAGAGAAAGAAAAAGAAACCACACATGCCGAAGGTGGTACAGACCAAGGGAAAGACGTTCCCATGAAACAACTGGGAGGAAACCAACAGGCTCCACCTCAGCCTTGAGACAACTAAGCCTGGGGTTGGAATCCTAGTTCCTGTCACCAGTACACTAATATCACAATAAAACCAGTAATCAACATGCTGTTGTTCTGCCAACATGTCTATGGTATTTATGGTCCAAAGAAGTATGTTAGCTTGGCTCAACTGCCCCTGCACAATACTGTAAAATCTCTTTTTGCCTGAGGATGTAGCTCACCAGCATGTGCAAGGCCTTCCCCAGGTTCAGTCGTCAGTACCACGAGAGAAGAAGACGCAGGAGGAATAGGAGGAGAGAGAAAAATAATCTCCCTAAAGTTATGCTAAAAACAACAAAAAAAAAACCCCAAAAACAACCTTCTCAAACTAAGTCAAATCTGTGATTGTGTTGCTTACATGTCAGAGCTTTACAAAAGTTAGGGTTAACCTTCAGGGATGACCCTCCGAAAATGTAAGACCCACCTCCTTCCACTACCCCGGACCAGTGCAACAAACAAGATATTAGTTACATATAACTCATATAAAGATATATATTCATATATGAAATACATCGTCTACAAAGCATGGACGAACATATAAAGTAAGGTAGATTCAAGATAAGCTACATACAGTATATTTAGAATATAGAAGTAATAAAGACATATACACAAGAGACAAAATACATACAAGTACACAAAGTGTCTAAAGAATAAATATATAAAGTATATATAGTGTACGAAGTACCTATGTATGTAAGTTTATGATGGACCCAGAAGCATATGAAGACAACACAGGCCTGCCTCTCATGCGTGTGCTATCTGCAGGATCACTGGCTAATGCACACCTGTGCGCACCCGTCATGCCTGGTGCAGACACGGAATGCAAAGGTAAGTGCTCAGCAAGACCCAATGATCAGGGAAGTACGGGGGAGGATGGCATTGGAGTTAGGCCTTGAAGTGCCAACAGGGCTCGAACAGGTTGGGAGGAGGGAAACAAAAGGAGAAAGAATCCTGGGAACAAAGGCTTGCCAGCAGCGAGTCCACAAGATTCTCGTAGACTTGACTGCCAGAAAAGCAACAGCACAAGGAAGGTGATGGCTGGAAGAGAGGACCGGAAGGCAGACCAAGGCAAGGTTGGGCAGGACATACAAACTGGAGGATTCAGCATTTGTGTACCTAGCAAGGAAGGCCATTGGAGGGTTTCCCCATGCCCAACAAATGTCTGTAAAGTGTATGACCAGTACTCAGCTGCTAGTGAGCAATATGGCACCTATCCCTAGAAGATTAGGATGAAAGGGAGGCACAGAGGAGTCTAGCCTGTAAAAGTATTTACAACATGATGGGAAAGTAACAGAGACAAGTTGGGTGCCTGTATTCCCAGACCTGAGGGAGGCAAAGGTTAGGGGATCCCAAGCTCAAGGCCCATCTGGGAAACTTAGCAAGACTTCGTCTCAAAATGAAAAATAAAAACGACTAGGGGATACACTTCAGTACGAAGGTCCAAAATTCAATTTCCAGTACCAAAGAAAGAGGGGGGAGAGGGAGAAAAACAGGGACAGTGAGAACACAGCAGGGGAAAAGAGCCGAGAAGATGTCTCAGAAGAACAGAGGTGACTGTCAAGGTCAGAAGTGTCAACAGAGATGAAGGAGGTGGGGAGCTCGATCCAGAAACTGCGAAGAGCCTGGGGCCTCCCAAACTGGAGCCGTCCTAATCAGATCCAGGTTTCAGCTTCCACGGAGAGACAGTGAGAATCCAGGGCCAAGACAAGACTGCAGAAGTTCCTACCTACCACCTTCTTCAGACAGAGGGGGAAGGCCAGAAGGCTGGCCAGGCAGGGAAGGCAGTGAGGAGGGGCCCAGGGCAAGCCCTTGGGCCAAGGCAACACCATTTCACAATTCACTTCGTTAAGGTAGGGGGCCTGGGAGCAAAAACATCAAGAACGCTGTGGTTTTTAGTGTGAGCGACCACTGCCTACCCCCAAGGCAGCGCAAGCTGGACAGTGCAAGTATTCTCTCCTCCCTTCTTACTGAGGGGTTGAGAGCACCAGTACTGTGCGCTGAGCATTTTGTTAAAGAGAGGGGTGGCTCCCTTGCACAGTTCCTCATGACCAAAGAGGGCTAACTTTAAAACCAGTTCTCTATTCACACTTAACCAAAACAGAACCCCTGATTTTCGCTAATCACCCCACTCTTCTCCCAGGCTTACTATTGCCAGCAAAAGGCAACTACACTGCCCAGCACATCTCCAGACCCCTGGAATTGTGCTGGACTCTCCTCCCTCTTCCCAGTCTGCACCCAGCCCATTGCCAAACTCCATCAGTTAGCTCTGCTTTTCAAGTGTTTCCTGAAGAGCAAGCCTCTCATGCCCTTTGCTCTCAGTGAACTGAACCGCTGTTCTCTGTTACTGGATTCAAAGTATTCCCAGGCTGCTTCCGCAGCTCTGCCCTCCTCGTCCTTCAGTCTACCTTCCATATAGAGGGCAGGTGGCAGAAAGAAGTGCAGACCCGTTCACTTCACAGCTCAAAGTGCATGCTTATAATCTCAGCACTCAGGAGGCTGAGGCAAGACAGTCATGGCCTTGAAGCGAGCCTGGGCCTCTCAGTGAGCGCCTAGCTCAAAAATAAATAAGTAAATAAATAAAATGGGCCAGGAGTGTGGCTCAGTGGAGAAGCACTCTGGGCTTGATCCCCAGTACCCAAGGAGGTTAAAAAAAAAAGTAAGTCTTCATCTGTCATGGGGTTCTCATCTCTTTCTGAGTAAACCCTCAATCTACCTGCTCGTTCCTTCTGTCCCCTCGTCCTCACTTCTCCCCCTTTCGCCATGGAGTCCCTCCCTGGTCTAGCCAGGCTCCTGCCCTTGCTACCTTCTTGGGGCTGTGCAGCAACTGTCCCTTCCCACTGCTGTCCTACCTTACCTCAAATGCCACCTTTCCATTAACATCACATTTAAACGGCACCACCCTCACCTTGCTGATCCTAATTTACCATTCCCAGCTTCTAAGAGACACGAAGTGCGGCCATTATCAGTCTCTTCCTGGCAGCACGCGGCAGCACGCGGCAGCACGTGCAGTCCTCGGGGAAGGGTTCCTGCTTCTGTTTAGGCATTTCCCCAGCACCACGGGCAGATGCAGAGATACAGGAAGTAGCGTATAGATATTTGTGAGTGAACAAAAGGTCACCTTAATAAGGAGGCCTCTTCTAGTCCCCTGGATTGAAACACCTCACTTCTTGTACCTCTCCTGTTATTTTTGCCACTGCTCATCATCAACATGTGACAAATGTGAATGCCCCCTGTTAATACGTCTGATCTGTTTATCCTCATGATAACAGAAGCCCACGAGGGCAGGGGCGCTGTGTCTCTGCTGCACCCAGAGTCTCCAGGCGTGCCCTGCACATGGTGGGGATGAGAAGAGGAGCCGAAGGAAGGAAAGAAAGGGAGAGGGGAAGAATTCCACTTCATATTATCGGGCCACAGACGAGTGGGCTGAGATAAAGAAACATTAACTGTTGTTCTACTTAGCGAGTCTGTCAATGAGCAGGGAAATAATTAAGCAATTATTTAAAATCTACCCTGTGCTGGTTTATTCAAAATAATAAGGACTGTCTTGTAATCGTACCTAGACAAGCAGTAGACAAAACACGGGATTCCAATCAAAGGGAGCAGAAAAACACCCACGACGTTATTCATAGGCTGCTTTCTTCTACGGTTTTCTGAACAATAAATAAAAAGGATTGGCCTGTCTCGATGGTTGGCATAACAAAGCAGGTGAATGTACTTTCGTACTCTCGATTCAGTTTAGAGCCAATATCATGTTAAGAAAACATAACTGACACCTGTGCTCGGCCAAGGCCTGGCTAGTTATCCCCTTTGGCTCCACCGTGACTTGTTTGGCATGCTACCTAACATGTTAAAGGTAATGATGGTAATAATAATACCATCTCCAATTCCTAAGTCGCTCATCTGATGAGACATTTATTGGTTCTCACTTACTATGTGAATTAGGTTCTGCCATGCTCGAGAGCTGTTTCAATTACCTGGTTTAATCACCTTCACTTTGTAGAAAGGCATCCAAGCCACAAATGCATTAAGACCTGCAGGCGGGGTCTCTGGACCAGCCAGGGAAGGCCCAACTCTTGTTCTGCCAGGTGGGACTCCCCAGTATGAACACCACTCACCTGAGTCTGGCTAGCGGGGCAATGGGGAGAAATAAAAGTTCAACAGCAAGCCCTGCACATTCCTCTTTATCCGCTCTAGGGACTCATTACCCACCTAGCACAGTGCCACCTTAGATCCTTAGACGTGACCTGCAGCAGTTCACAGAAACAGTGCAGTTCGGGGCTGGAGGTGTAGCTCAGTGATATAGGCATGAGGCTGTGGGTTCAATCCCCTGCACCGCAAAAGCAGTAACAACAAAACAATGTAGTTGTTTTTTTTTTTTTTTTTTCAACAAAAAGGTTCTTAAGGAAAAGCTGGCCAGAAAATATCAGAAGAAAGGGCTGGAAAAACCATCTGGGACATTGTCCAATTGGAGAGTTATTTTTACTCCTACTGTGTAAAGGTCAATAACCACGTCACTGTGGAAGCTGCCCACAAGCAGTATACCTGGATGCGGAAACCAGGATGCAGAAACACCAGGTAGGTTCTCCAAGTCCCGCTCCAGCCCTGCCATATGCCACATGTTACCTTTCTTTCTCCCCAAAGATTTTCCAGCTGTTTGTTAATATTTGAGTTAGGTTCTTATCTATTAAATCTACAGCAGCATACAATGACAGAAACTAATATTTCCATCTATTTTGAGTTAAACCCCCAGCCTCGAAGCACCAACCAGATCTCTGATGCAATCAATTCATATGCAAATTCCACTGTGGTTTATTCTAGGGGGTAGGGGAGAAATAGTACATACACACTTGTAATGTAAAAACTATCTCTGGCAATAGTTGAGATCTTTGGTGACTTTGGAAGGTTGTATCATTTGCATGTATTACTTACTGAAAAATTAAACTAAAGATACAAATAACATGCAGATGAAAAATTGAAGTCTGGAAACTACTTTTGTTGGAGCTCTTTATCAGCAAATAACAAGAGTGCTGATTTCATATCTTGACTCACCAGTTATGCTTGACACAGATGAGCTCACCAAAGGCAGGGACAGGTGAAGTACACCTTAAATCTTTGTCCTTGTATTAACTATCTATTGCTACCCGACAAAATACTCTAATAATACAAGCATTTATTATCTCTGTTCCAGTGACTCAGGAGCCTGGCCATGGCGAGGATCCTGAGAGGTCACAGTCAAGGTGTGAGCCAGGCTAGGCATCTCAAAGTTCACGCAGGGAGGATCCAATTCCAAGCTCGATTGCGCTCGATCGGATCGCGGGGCTGTTGTCTAGAGGCCACTTCAGTTTGCACTGTGTGTGCCTCTCCATGTGGCAGATTCAACTTGGCTTTTCTCAGGGGAAGAGAAAGAGGCCTAAAACTCAAGCAAGAGAGACACAGGCTCTTTATGCCCCCAGCCTCAAAGCACCAAACCGTTACCGTGGTCATGTCCTCTTCTCAGAACGGCCTTGCTAGGTCTAACCTCTACTTAGTGGGGGAAGATTACTCAGAATAAGAAGCCACACAGTGCAACCGTGCACTTACGCAGACACTTCAGCAGGGTCCATATTTGGTCAAAAGAAGTCTGAGAAAACTTTCGTGGAAAAGCATCAGAGTTCCAAGGGAAAATGAAAGACAGAACGAAACGACACAAGAATCCTGAGATCCCTTTACACAGTCCAAATTTGGTCAAAAGTTGTCTGGGAAGGCTTTCATGGAACAAGCCTAAGAGGTCTAGCAGAAATGAAAACCAGAGAGAAATTACTTCACTCAGAGCAGTATCTGGAGATGCAAATAAGTATCAGCCTTCACGGACAGGGCTGGAAATGCTGTCAGAGAAGCAAAAATAAAACACAAAATTAACTTTCAAAATCTGAAGTTGGTAACAGCTACAGCCGAATGTTGATGTTTTTACTTTAACACTACTACACAAGGTGTTTCTATCTGACTTTGGGAATGATTAATGTTAATTCTTAACTTGTGTAATAAAAGAAAAAGAAACATTCCAGTGTAATATTAAACATATTCTTTCTGCTAAACTTCTTATAAATATAAATGCTAGCGGTCAGAAGGGACTGACTAAAGTCCATGCTTCTGTTTCTCATAACATATTGATTATTATGACCTCAAGTGTCACAGGTCTACAAGCATAAAATTGCTCAATTTTTAAAGTTCATTTATTCAAGAAAGTAAATCCTTGAAAAGATTAATATAGCTTAAAATTTTTAAGGGTCTTTTAAATTAACTGTATCACTTGATAATTGCGGTAAACATAGCCAAAGATTTTACAGGATTCACTCAGTTTGAACAAAGAAAGCATCTTGATGGCTCCCACATCCCCCCCACCCCTGCCATACACAGCTGTGAGGAACATCCTGTTGTATGTTTACGTACATTCACGCTTTGGGAATTTGACAATGAAGACTCTGGTGGGCTGACTTCCAACACGGGGCAGGCTGACAAGCGAGGGTGGGGGAAAGAGGAGGCAGAAGACAGAGAAGGCTTCTGGGAACCCTGAGGGAAGGGAGGCTGACAATCATGATGGCCTGGAGTTTCCAAGTTCTACCCAAGGCCCAGAGGTTTTGCTTAAATTCTAACAAAGGTGTTTGCTTGATCCTCACCTTCTGCAACCTTCAAAATCTCTTAACTTACTTGGCTTTAGCCAAAGGAGTTGCCAGGTGGAGAAAAATTGTTTATTCTGTCAGCGGCTTCATCCCAACAGAGGGAACATGTGGTTTCCCATTTCTTTTTTCTCTTTCATTTCCCACCACACTCAACCCCCCTCACCCAACCCTCCTCCTCACCCTGACTAGAAAAAGGCTTCTAAGTGCTCAAGTGTCCAGTCTCTATAGCCATGTCCTAATTTTCCTGATTTATACAGAAATAACTTGTCGGAGGTATGTGACCTGGCCAATGCTTCTTGATTGCTTGCCTTTGGGTCAGCCTTGCAGTTCATAAAAATAAGATTAAAGACCATTTGCACAACCACTATTGGTCAGATGTGAGTAATCTCCAAAGAACACCAAAAATTAGGCTTTAAGTAGTGATTCACCTGCCTCAAACTCACTTGAGAACTTCTGAAACAGAAGGGATAGGACGCAGGAATTTATCTGTTTATATTTATAGTACTGGGGGTTGAGTCCAGGGCCTTCACACTGAGTTACACCCCAGCCTTTTTTTATTTTTGAGACAGAGTGTCACTGAGTCACTAAGTTACCCAGGCTGGGTTTGCACCTACTACCCTCCTGCCAAAGCCTCCCAAGGTACTGTAATGCCAGGTCTGTGCCACTGGGCCCAGTGAGGAATTTCTACTTTTCAAAGGTTTCCTGAGTTAGAGGACATTTCCCAATTCATTATTTTTACAAGTGAATCCAGAGCTCTGACAAGTTAGAGGAGGCAAGAGTATTGACCTAAACTTGGTCTCCCCATGCTTTGGTGTCCCCAGCTGTTAAGAGGAAATGAATGTATTAATTCATCAATTCCCAAATGGCTATGAGGTCACGGATGCCATGGGGGAGGACATAGGACCCATCACTACATTTTATGGGTAGGAGCCCTAGAAGATCACTACAGCTCAACACTGTAAATGCCCGAAAAGAAGGATATGGCTGGGAATCCAGGGGTCCCTGTGGGTGTGCTAACCCATCCTGGGGGTGTATAGGAGGGGCTACAGGCCAGAAGGATGCTACCACAGAATCTTAAACAACAAATGATCATGCAGAAAGGGAACGAGCAAAAAATACCCTGCAAAAATGCCTCATTAGAATTCCTGTGAAAATAAAGTATTGCACGTGTAAGTACTTTGCCATTAGCAAAGTACTACATAGCACTACACAGACTTGACCTATGAAGTCAAAGGCCAACCATATCTGATGTATTGTAGAATCCACCATTCATTCATTTCAATCACTTCTCCCATCGGCTCATATTAACCATTTCCATAAGACTGAATGGAGACAGGGTTTCACTTTGTAATCCAGGCTGGTCCTTAACTCACTGTGTAGCCTAGGCTGGCCTCAAATTCACAGCAATCCTCCTGCCTCAGGTTTCTGAGTGCTGGGATTACAGGCGTGTGCCACCATGCCCAGCTCCGAATATATATTTAATACTTGACACACTAAAAGTCCTCCCTGAATGACTTCTACCCCGTCTGCCTTCCAAGCAGTTTCCTGACTTGACTACATGTTAGAATTGCCCTAAGTGATTAATCGGGATCTGTGGGTGAAGAACTCAGACGTCAACACTTCCAATGTTCTCTGGGTTATTGTAACATGTAACTAAATCTGAAGACCTTATTTATCGACAAAGTAAGAGTGGACAACACACTTACACACACAGAAAATTCCCCAGCCACTTGTGATATGTGCATTTTTAAAGGAGGCTCCAGATAACCTGAAATCCATTGCTTGCTTGTCAATAATTTTTCGGGGGGTGCTAATGGAATTGAACGTAGGGTCTTCACACTTGCCTATATCCCCAGCTGTTTTAGAAGTTTTATTTTGAGACAGGGTCTTTCTGTTACTAAGTGGCTCAGGCTGGGCTTGAACTTGCAATTCTCTGACCTCAACCTTCCAAAGTGCTGAGATTACAAAATGTGTCACCAAGCCGGGCTTAATTATAATTTTCTTAGGAAATATTCACACTCTGAATAAAGACTAGCTTGGCTTAATTCTACTTTATCTTTTCTGAAGATAGAGAGGCTTGTGGGAGGCAGAGAGGCTCCCAGAAAGGTAAGTCATAGAGAACACACCATGCAGGCCAAAAAAAAAAAAAAAAAAAAAAAAACCTCACAGAAAAACCAGAGCAATTAGCACGCAGATCATGAGGGGAGCTGGCCCCACTGAGAGGGCAGGCACGGAGAGAATACTAGTGCTGTGGCTTGATGCTTGAACAAAAGACTGACATGCTCACTGTGGTCTTTTGACACCAGTAACTCAACAAAGGGGAACACAAGTGGCTTGACAAAAAATCCCTTTTTGGCTTATATTCCCTTAATAAGATGGGAAGACCTGTGGAGAATACAAATTGTTAAAATATTGGACTGAAGCAGGTGACAGTGGAGATCGAGGTGACCAGCTGGCAATGAGGCTACTTGAAATAGAATCAACAGATCTTGGAGATGACCAGATATGGAAGAGGGGTGCAGTTGGAAAGAAAAGGGGGTCAAGACTCAAGTCCAGAGTTCCGCATGAACAGCAGCTAGCGAGGATCCAATTCCAAATTGTCAGGGGCTTGAGTGTTTGATGGTCTGGGTTCTGAGTACACAGGCGATATACAGTGTGGATGAGAAACGGGCCCGGGCGGAATGCTGAGGATGCCAGCATTTTATAAGGCTTTCTATCCATGGCTGAGGACAGGGTTTCTCCACCCCAAAAGTACCCACACTTTAGACAGGATGTCTTTGTTGTGAGGCGTACTGTGTTTTATAGGACAGTAGCAGCAAGCCTGGTCTCCACCACTAGCTGCTAGTAACCTAGCCTGAGTTGTAATAACCCAAAATGACCCCTGGAGAGCAAAATCAATTCTGGTTGATTAGGTTAGGGAGACTATCTTTCTTTCCTCTCTCTCTCTCTCTCTCTCTCTCTCTCTCTCTCTCTCTCTCTCTTTTCTTTCTTTTTTTCAAAACTAAACATCTGTCTCATCTATTTTTAAAAAGACATTAGCAAAACCAGGGTAAGAATTTCACAAATCACTAGAATTTTATTTTGTTTATTTTTAATGGACAAGACCCTAAAATTGATTGAATGAAGCCAGGCAAAGTACTGAACTTGACTTTGGTCTTCTATTAAGAAATAACCCCAACATACATCAAGATTTTTGAAACCTCTTCATCCCTTGTCTTTTAACAGTAACCAGCTCAAAAATAGAACAGTGAGAGGATATAGGTGCTGGCTGTTCTTACCCCTACATTCAAATATTTCATACCTGAGAGTTATAGAATGATCTAGGAATTTCCAAGCATCATTTGCAGAGATCTTTAATCTGACTTCTGACCCCAGCAAAGTGTGCCCACTCCTGTGTGTCCCATCAACTCCAACCAAACATGATCAAAGCTACATCCGTCTTCCAAACCTACAGCATCATTAATCACTCGTGTTAGAAGTCTCAAGACATCATGTGACTCCCATTCTTTCAGGTCCTCAGATCCAATCTGCCACCAAGAACAAGAGGTCAGGCTCTGACCTTCACCTCTCCTCGCCTCCCTCCTGTCCTCCCGGCTGAGCAGTCCTCTCATGGACGACCCAGCAGCCTCCTAATTGACCTCCTTCCTGCTCTAGTCTTGCTTCCACCCCAACCGATTCTCCACATTGGAATCTGGCTTATTGACCAAACTGAAAATCAAATCATGTCACTCTACTGTTGATGGTTCCCACTAAGCCCACTATAGCTTGCCCAGCCTGCCTCACCCTCCTACTCCTCAGTGCCAGCATCCCCACCCCTGCCATCCTGGCCTTCTCACAGTTGCTAGAACACAGCCCCAAGCTACCACCATCCTCTGGTGCTTTACCCATACTCTTCGCATTGACTAGAACACTTCCCCTGAGTAGCATTTTCTCACCTGGCAGGTCTCTGCTTAACTGCAGCCTCCGGTGAAAGACTCTTGGGCCTTGGTGTGGGTGTGTGTGGCAAGAATATGCAACATTAAGTTCACTACTTTAGATCATTTTTAAGTGTATAGTTGGGTTTGGAGGGAGTTGTTTTGGTTTGTTTGTTTTTTATTTTTGGGTTTTTTTTTTTTTTTTGTACTGGGAATTGAACACAGGGCCATTTGCACTGAGCTATGTCTCTGCCCTCTCCTTTTTCTGTTTTGAGACTGGGTCTCATTAAGTTGCCCAAGCTGAGCTTGAACTTGTGCTTCTCTTGCCTTAGCCTCACAGAAGCATCTGCTTGCAGTGTGCAGGTCAATGGCATTAAGCACGCTCATGTTGTTGTGCCATCGTCACCACTACCTATCTCCAGAATTTTTCCATCTTTCTAAACTGAAACTCAGTATTCATTTAATAACTCCCTAATTGTCCCTTCTCCAGTCCTTGGTAACCACTTTCAATGAATTTGACTGTTAGAACCACCTTCTCTAAGTAGAGTCATAGAATATTTACCTCCTCGCTCACTTACTTCACTTAGCATAATGTCTTCAAGAGCCATCCATGTGGCAAGTGTTAAAGTTTACTTCTTTTTTTAAGGCTGAACGGTATTCCATTGCATGGATTCACCACATTTAGTTTAATCATCTGTCAATGGTCTTTTGGGTTCATCTTCACCCAATTTAAAGTAAGCCTTCTTTACTCTCTTAGTAATATATTTTTCCTTTAAGGCACTGATCACATTGTAATCTCATATCAATTTATTTCGTATCTCTTTTGCTCAATATTCTGTTTAGTATCTGCTCCTCTCTACCACCTCGAGGTCAGTAACACTTTATGAGGGGGGAAAGTCACATTTGTTTATCACTGAGTCACCACTAGTGCCTGGCACAGGCCCTGGAGTATACAGTGGATTTAGTAAGTAATTACATCACTGAATAAAGGAAAGTCATTGGGATACCAGAAAGTCACTAGTCTTGAGATTTATTCACAAACTCTATGGAGTTTGTATTCAATTATGAAGATGAACAATTTAATTGCACACATACTACATATATATATATATATATATATATATATATATATATATGTATATATGTGTGTATATATATATATTTTTTTTTTCCTCCAGCTCTCTGGGAACAGCAATTCCCTTGTCTATTGGTAACTGGCACCCATTTCAGTTGTGTATATGTGTGTGCACATATGTGTGTGTGTTTTAATTCCCCCAAAATGTATCATGTGCAAAACTAAAAACTGAGTTTGTAAATATATTTTTAAAATTGTTATTACCCAATCCCGTGTGAATGACTCCTGAGAACAACACACTGAGAGAAAACAGGCACACAAAGTCACACACTAGACGATTTCATCCACGTGAAATGTCCTGTATGGTTACACCCGAGGAGTCAGATTAAAGACTGTTGGGGGCAGCAGCGAGAGGGGGACAGACAAGGGTCACTAAAGGGTACAAGGTTTCTCTTTAAGGTATGGGAAGTTTCTAAACTAGATTGTGGTGATATCTGCACTGCTCTGTAAATGTGATTTAAAAAAAAACAATGAATTGCACATTTAAAAGGATAAACTATAAGCTGCGTATGTATAATATCCCAATGAAACTGGTGAAGTGGGGTTTCTTTAGCTTTGTTTTTTGGTTTGACTTCAGTGGTTATGGAAGGTTGAACACACCAGCAAGTGCTCTACTACAGAGTTACATTCCCAGTCCAATAAAGTAGGTTTTTTTAAAAAAATGTGCATGGGGTGGGGAGCTCTTATACCTGAAGGATTAGGAGGAGCCTGTCCTTCCATCTGGCAAAGGACAGCAGGTGAGCTGGAAGGTATGAGTGACTGGGAGCTGGGTCAGCAACACCTTCAGTGTGCTCCTCTCTGAGGGGCTGGCGTCCCTGTCCCGGTACCCAGGGGCTTATCCACAGACACTTGCCTGCCTGCACACTATGCAAACTATTTCCTTCTCCGACAGTAACTCTCTCATCCTGCCAAAGTAGGAAGACACACCGATGATAAACACAGATTCAGCTCTCTGAACAAAACCTTATATGTGTGTTTCTAAGGAGCCTCTTTACAACCAATGACAAGCCATCTGAACACATTAAATTTATGACATTCAGAGACTCAGATTTCCTTCTGTAACCCAGACTCTTCGGCTCCTCTCCCCTATCCACCACCTGTTTCGTTTTCAATGTATCCACTAATCCTGTTGCCTTTGCAATCTACCAAATAAAAAGTTAGATCTTTTAATTCTATGTATCTATCTAATCCCATCCGCTCTCTGTCTGGGTCTCTGTCTCTTTCTCTTTGCCTCTCTGTCTGTCCTACCCCCTCACATCTCAAGCCTCATTCAGGTGAAAAGTTCCATCATGTCCTGCCTTGCCTAACCTCTCCCCTGGCCTCTGGTCTCCCCCACACAGGAGTCCTCCTCCTGGCCTGGTCTACACACAGCAACCGGAATGACTTAAGTCAGATCTCATGCATCTCTAACGAGCAATGTCCTGCACTGATGCCATCCACCTCTCATCTTGAACAAAGTCAAAGCCAAAGCCCTTAAAGTCCTACAAGATCTCCCCGAGCTCCTTGCTCTACCTTCTCCTCCTCCTCCCTTCCCTACTCACTCATCTGTAGTCCAGCCTTACCTGTCCATCAGGTGAATTGGGTACTCCCACCTCAGGACCTTTACACTGAATTGTCTGTTGGTCTGCTGTGGGGTCACACTCTTCCTCCCAATCTCCAGAGCTATCCTCTCTCCTGAGTCTTTGCTCAAGCTTCCCCTTCATATTAAAGCTCTCTGACTGCTCTATTTGCAACTGCAGGTTACTCACCTGCCTGTCCATCCTCTCGTCATCCCAACGCACATGTCCTCGAGCACACTGTATTATTTCCCTATTTATTATATATGCTTAGCATCTTCTATCTGTCCCCTGTTTTGAACATGAGCTCCTGGAAGCTAGCCTAGGCCTCTGCTCCAAGTAGGATGCACGGGCAGAGGCCCGGCACACAGGCTGTGCTTCTTGTGCAGCTGTGGGGTGTCCAACAAGCTGGCTGCATCAATGAGGCCTTGATTAGTCCTTCAAACTTTGCAAGCAATCAAAAGAGGGGCCATTCAAAGGGACAATACAGGAGTGGGGAACGTCCGACGTGAGGATTGTAAATCACTGGATCACGCTTGGCCAAATCAACTCTCACTTTATGGAGGTGGGGAGTTAATTATGAAATAATTAAACCCTTTACCAAGTATAGCAGGCTAATTTTTAAGTAGGTAAGTTTGTGTTGCCCATGAGTGATGTCACACACATCCAATTGGTCCTTAGCAGAAAATATTTTTCCTATCCCTGCTT